>JAJONR010001613.1:0-81136 GCA_029582245.1 Solanum etuberosum | reverse complement strand
GCTCCTCTCTTCCATGCAACACTATTATTTTTACATTGATATTATTTTGCTCAACTCCAGTTATAACATACGGGTAAATTTGTTCTTATTAGATAAACTTTTTTTTGGTTCCTTTAGTATTTGTTACAGGACTTTAGGATATTTGATCTACCTTTTTAGATCTTTAAATATTGTGTTTTTCTAATAATAAAATTCATGTTTGGAGCAATGCAGAAATCATATTATATACTATCATCATATGAGATGTACTGAATTGCTTCATTGATCTAGTTTCAAGTACAGAAAAAGAAGAAACAATTCCTTCATTGTTCCATTTCTTTTCTTTGTTTATGTCACTTTATTTGTATGAAGGAGATTATTATCAGTATAAATTATATAATAATTTAATAGTGGATGATGTTGTCACATAAAATAAAGAATAAGTTTTAAAAAAATAACAAACACGATTAAGAGAACACAAGATATAAACAAAAACAAGGTTCTTATATCTTTACTTCAAAATATGGTATAATAATAATAAGAATAATATATACTCTGTACTACCTTAAAAGCATGAACTTCCAAACTTGAATGTTGAATTACTATAATACCCCAAATTATAAATACTCAATTATTTTATTTATTAATTTAATTAATTTTATTATATTGAAAGTAGATACCTTTTCAAATTAAAGGATTGTGACTTTTTCAATGAGTTGTGACTTTTCCAAAGGGTTGTGACTTTTTTGACGGGTTGTGACTTTTTCAATGAGTTGTGACTTTTCCGAAGGGTTGTGATTTTTTTGAAGGGCTGTGACTTTTCTAACGGGTTGTGCCTTTTCTGATGAGTTGTGACTTTTCCGATAAGCAGTGACTTTTTCGAAAGGTTGTGACTTTTCGGATAAGGCACAATTAACACCTATTCATACTACTATTATAGAGGAGTTTCCTCACACTTTTAAACTACAATTTCTTTAAGTTCTCTACTCTTCTTCTTCTTAAAAAATCTCAAGTATTATTTGCAAAAATTGATTAAGTTCAAAATTCAACGAAATTCGAGGTACCTCATAAGAAAGAGTTGTTAAGAAAATTGTAGCAAATCATTCATCAATTCACACTCGTATTTTCTTTTTTTACCATTTTCATGAGTTAACAATGACGAAAAGTTGTGGGAGAGACAATAATATTAAACATATATGAAAAAAGGCATATGATTTGGGTAAGATATTTCTTTTTATTTTATTTTTATTTTTTATTCTTTTCCCTCAAACGAAGGAGTTTCTTCCTAATTTTGCTAAAACAATGGGTATCAACGTAGTCCATTGAATAATTAGTTTTGATGTTAAATTCACTATTTCAAAAATAGATTTTCACTTTTACTTATAATATGATAACATAGCCATGATAATAATTATTTTTTAATAGATATGTATGTAAAAATTAACGGAGAAAGTAAAGTGTTGGTGGCAAGAGATTTAAATCAAATGGAACACTAGAGTGAATATAACATGAACATATATTTTCGTCTTCCTTCTTCATTGCTATGTATTGTTCCATATAATTTTTCTTTATGTCACAAGGTACACTCCTTACTAGCTATATAAAAATAGATAAGAAAATAGTGATTGATCATAAAATGATCTTAAATCAAATTAATGATTTTATAAATAATACTTTAAACTTTATTCATCTATTAATTTTTATTATTGAAAAATTTAAATATTTTGTATCATGATACAACTTCTATAAGATACTAGATACTTTCATTAGACAACAACTATATGATATGTATGCGGCAGAAAAAAGGAGAAGACTACAATTCCACAAAGATAAGGTAGAAACTTAATGAAATGAAATATTTTTCACCATAGGTGATGTTATTCATATATTAAAATTAAATTATTCTACTGAAGTATATATAACCATCATTCATGATAACATCCAAGTACACATTTTTGGTAAAATTACCTCTCTATGATAGCCTTACTCAATTATTAATTGAGTAATAATATTTTGTAAAAAATATGTTACATATAAAGATAAAATATTGAAATACTTATGATAATCCTTATTAGTGTCATGCACATACTAAATTTCAAATATGAATATTTAAGACAAAATTTCTACTTAAATGGTGTACATCATTTATGTTCATAACCTCAAGAGGAAAGACTATTGGTGACATTTTTTGAATGGATATTTTTTTTTCTATTTTGTTGGTTAGATTTGTTTACAAAATTGAGTGAAGTAAGATATAATATTTTTAAATAAATATCACTTTCTCCCATATTTAAACTTTGAATGTATTTTGAAATGTTTTAATGATATCTGGTCATTTTGATCTCAAAATACAAGTAACTCTATGACAATATGTATTAATAATTTAAAAACATTTGTCCAATGTTTGTTCAATTATAATTATTTACTAAAAAGTTTTGATTTAGTAATATTAATTCTATTTTACAACATCATATACTACATATACGATACACACGTGCAACACACGTGCCGTAAAACTAGTATATTACTAAAAGTAGGAAGGTCTAAAATCCAAAATTGGATTATCATTTTTCCCCTACTCTTAATTATAATATTATAAATCATTTAATTAATCATCAAATAATAAATCATGTATCATATTACAAGTGGAAAGACCCTAAATGAAAAGTTACATTACAATCAATCATAATATCATATTTTTCATTTTTTGCCATTTTTTATAAATATTTATTGTTTTAATGACTTAATAAAATCTCACACCATAAATGTTGAAGTAAATTTCACATAGCATGATGCATGCACACCAAGCCATGATAAAGAGTTCAAGAGTTTTGCATCAAGTCAATACTTTGAAGGTTTGGAAGGAATTTGGAATGAAGGGTTGAAGCTCGAGAGCATACTAAAGTGGAAGTACAAAGATCTAATTGGAGAAAGAGGCTATAAATACAAAATAATCATTCTTAAAATAGAAGCCTCTTGACTAAGAAGACTAAGAAGGCCCTTAATTTATTAAAAGTAATTTTGTAATAACCATTATTAGACTTTAGTCTTAGTCTAATTAACTTAGTATAAATGCAACACTTTGTCATTTTAATTAGGTAGATTATTTTGATATGATGAATTCTCATGAATTGAGTGTACTCTTTAAGAGAGTTTGAGGCTAAGGCCATAGTTTCTATAAAATGTTGATGGGATTGCTTGCTTGAGGGTCAATCCTCTTGAAGGTGTTTCTATAGTTTAGGTGCTTGTTTAGTATTCTTAATAGGATGTTTTGACTTAAATATAGTCATTGCTACTACCTATTAGTTTCAGTCTTGTATCTAGATTTTTCTCCTTTACTTTCTTTCTCTTAAGTTTTAGGGTTTCTTTCATTTTCCGCATTTCGATATTGTATCATAGCAATATCTCCGTTTCTTTCCTTTCAATGTCAGAACTTTAAAACATATTTTGTAATCATTGTATGATATTATTCTAAATATTCATTCTTAGAAGATCTTTATTGAAATTCTCTTTCTTTCAAATTATTTTGATTTGTTGATTTGCCAGATTTGATTTGGAAAGCTAACGAAGAGGTCAACGTAAGTTTTTTGGGATGTTCAGGAATTGGTATATCATTAGGTTGTTATAGTGAAGTTTAAGAATTTTTGGGATACTCACTTTCCTTATTTTGTAGTAATGATCAAGACCTATGTATTTTATAATTAATTTAAGCATTTCTGTAGTTATAATTTTTTAACTTTTACTTTATAAATTTTGTATGACTTTTTGGATATTTCTATTTATAATGTTCTCAGTTGATACAAAATGAAGATTTTGTATGTGTAGTATGAGAACTGGATCATATGTTTGCACCAAATGATTTAGGTATTCTATTTAACTATACGATCGGTATTTTAATACTTTTGTTTCTTTCGTTTTATATTATGTGCAATTTATTATGTCGTCGTTATTTTAATTTGGTATTATATTTTACATATCAAACTATCCAAATAATATAAATCTGAGAGTAAATGTAGAAGTTATAGTTATAGTCTCATAATGTAGTTTAGAGTACACTAGATTGCCACATGTGATGTAGGTTGCAAAAATGAAAAATTTTCATCTGTAACATCCCGGAAAATTTTGAGCTAAGACTTGAACCATCCTTCGTAGTGAGTAAGTTTTTACCAAGGAATTTAAATTTGTCCCAAGTGTTAAGGTCACTAGATGTAGCACCTTGAGTTCCAAAAAGAACTAAATTGGAAATAGTAAAATCTGAAATTTTGCAAGTTATGCTTAAGTTATGAGTTTTGTGTCAATTTCAAACGACCATAATTCTCAGTACAAGATGAGTTATGTGTGCCATGAGATGGAAAATGAAAGGTCTTCGAGTCCTCTTTCCAACGCCACCGAGTTTACTAAATTTTGAACTCTGAGTAAAAAGTTATGACTAATTTACTAACGACGCTCAAACCTGGCAGCAGCTCTGCGATGGCTCCGCGTTACGGAGCCAATACGGACCTCACCGCCTGCTGAAAAATTATTCCGACTCTATAATGGCCCGGACCCGAAAGGTCATTTTTGATAATTTTGAATAGTTAATTAATTTGTGGATAATTTAGTTATTTTTAATAATAATGGGTCAAGTCTGAAATATTAAAATAGGTTAGTAGGAATTATTACTTTTAATACATAATTAATTTAGAAAAGAAATTAAAGAGAAGGAAGAAACTTACCTGCGTATAGCGGCAGCTGGCGTGGAGACGATCCACTTCACGATCAGGTAACACCAATAAAATTCCTTAAAATTTTGCAATTGGAACATGCATTGAGTTCAAAAGGGTAGTTGTTTATTATTATTATTTTAATAATGAGAAGAAACAGTAAGGAGGAAAACTAATTTCGCACTTAAACTAATTATATATATATTTGTAAGTTGCAGTGATTTAGAATTGGAGAATTGGACTTCGTGCCATCATGTTATCGTTACAGCCAGATGATGGCTATGTAATCATGGCAATTAATGAAGGCATTCATTTAGATTGTGAATGCAGTGTTCGTCAGTAATAAAAGTGATCAGGGCTTTAGTCTGAGTTTCACGATTTTCTTATAGTTAATTCAAGTTTTGATATATTGGTATATGAAATTAAATATTAGGTATATTATTTGAGATGAATATTGTCAAATTTATGATATTTGGAGGAAATTAGACTTAACCCTAGGCTTAAAATTTAGGAGGATGATATGTAGCGTATGGGTTGGCATTAAAAATTAGGAACTGGATTATAGTAATATGGGTGGTGTTAAATTAGAAATCTTATCGCGATTATTTTTTTGAATAGATTGCATTGATTTGGAAGTTCAACGAAAAGGGAAGGCTCAAGTCCCGGAGTGATTGTTCGGTTATTTGAGGCAAGTGGATTTCTAAACTCTTGTTAAGTGTATAGAATCGTGTATTTCCTTGTGGTATGTGTTGGGGAGTAATGAGAATTGGTGATGGGTTAACTTGTCCATGTTGAATAATTCTAATGATGGAAAAAGGGTAATAAAAGGTAATGTGATTAATTGTTTGTGTGTGATGTTTGAGAATGATTTGAAAGGCTTATTGATTAATTGTTGATGTTGTATCACGATTGTATTATTGTGAATTGTGCATTGTTATGAAAATGGTCATCTCCTCATTATTTGTGTAGACATGTCATTTGCATTGGTTCTGAGACATGGTTGTGATAAGTGTTATGTGATAAGAGGATGTACCATTTCGAGGGACGTATCGCGCGCCGCGATGAATATTATATATCGAGGGACGTATCACGCGCCGCGATAAATACTATATATCGAGGGTCGTATCGCACGCCGCGATAGATGCATCGACATATATGTCCCTCATGGATCCTGGACTGAGAGACAGCGGGTTTGTATCGTTAGGTCAGACATGCATCACTATACTTGACATTGCATTTCATTGCATTGC
Source organism: Solanum etuberosum (assembly GCA_029582245.1). Lineage (NCBI taxonomy): Eukaryota > Viridiplantae > Streptophyta > Magnoliopsida > Solanales > Solanaceae > Solanum > Solanum etuberosum. The sequence continues at coordinate 75,204 of JAJONR010001613.1, read as the reverse complement.
ACATTTTTATTATTGATGAACTTGATCTTGTGAGTTGCTGATCTTGTGAGTGCCTTTCTGTGGAAGTTGTGATTGATGAATATTGAGTTTGTTGTTGAGGATATGTAATTTGTTAGAGTGTTGTTGTTGAGCTGTGTGCTATGTAGACTGTGAACTGTTAGGTTGGACTGGTTTTATGCAGGTTGTAGGTTGGAGGTTCAGAGGGGGTGTAAGGAGTACCCGTATTCTGTTCCCTTAGCTTGTGTTTAGAAGTTTATTTGTTGAGTACCGTGTGGTTTGGTACTCACCCCTTCTTCTACATTTTTTTGTAGGTTACGAGCCCAGATCTTTGTGATACCTTCTATTCTTTTCGTTTCCGATGCTTTCTGTGGAGATTTGTGAGGTAGCTGTTTGTCATCTCAGCGGACCTTCTTACACTTGTTTATGATTTTTTTTTTACTTGAAAGACAACGTCATTTGAGACTTACGTATTTTATTTCAATTCTAGTATTTGCATTAGAGGCTTGTGCACGTGATAACCAGGTTTTGAGAATTTAGTTAAGTTGACTTGTTATTCGTATTAGTAATTGTTATTAGACTTTTATTTTTATTTTATTTCTGCACTTTATCGAAATGGTTGGGTTTTGGGCTGACTTGTCTTGGTTGGATAAGACGAGTGCCATCACATCCATTTTTGGGTCGTGACAGACTCCCAGCTCGTTTTATTTATTTTGTAAGGGTATTTTAGTCCTAAAAACCCTTAGGAGGTCATCTAAATTCCCCTAAACGTGTAGAAAAATCTGTTTTCATAAATCAAACCCTCTCATCCACTCCAAAAGTTCTACACTCAAGGAATTCAAGAAACGCTAAGGCTAGGGTTCTTCTTCCAAGATTTTCCTTCAAGTTCTTCAAGAAGATGGTTCTTTCAGGTATGTAAGCTTCTATAGTATTGGGTTTGTTCACCCACACGCCAATCATGTTAATTTCAGCGTTAAGTTCGTTCTAGAAAGATGAAGGTTTGATGTTCTTGAATTGTGTTCTTGAAATTGGCTTCCGTTCTTGAGTTTAGATGAGATTGATGAGTTCTTGAGGAAATCGTGTCGATTTTAGAGTTGTGTTTGATTAGATTCTTGTGTACATTTATTGTGTATCTGAATCTAAAGAGAAATTGAGAAAAAGAATCGAATTTAGGCGAATTGGGGTTAGAAAATGAAGAAGGAAAAAGTCGGGCAGAATCTGGCACTCCGCGTCGCGGACCTGCCCTCCTTATGCCCAGAATCTTTCTCCGTATCGCGGAGAGGTCGTGGACCCCTCTCCCTCAAAATTTATTTCGCGACCAAATATTAAAATGCATCTCCGCGTTGCGGACTCGCTCCCCAGACAGTGTTTTTCAACTGTTTCTCATGATTAACTATCTAAAACACTTTTAATCATCACAATATCTTTCCTACCACAAATCATAACCTTGAATTCATAATTCAAATTCAAGGTAGAGTTAAAAGTCAAGTCTTGAGAGTTCTTTCGAACATTTTGAGAAAGTCCCTTTGACTCTTTTGGTGAGTCTTCTACAACTTCAAATAACTTGTTTCAAGACTCAAGTAAGTGAGCATGAGAGTGAGGAGAATGTATTCATGAGTCTACACTATCACCGAGATCCTTCATATTACGAACCATAACTCTTGAATTCATAATTCACATTCAAGAGAGAGTTAAGAGTAGAGTTCAAGAAAGTCTTTGAGTTCAATTGTGAATCCTTTGAGATCAACTATTGATTTGAACTAAGTTTTGAGGAAGTAAGTAATAGAATGAGAAGAGTCGTATACATGAGTTCCATGTTATTACGTAGACCTTCGAGTAGAGTCGTTCATGCCCATAAATTCTGTATGGACTTCATAAATTGAGTATCATTGAGAGGAGTAGTACCTTCAAGTTCTAAGTCTTGAGTATCGAGTTCCTAACCTTTTCGAGATTATATTCCTAATCATGGGACTATTACATGTTACCCATGAAGTCCTTGAGTTGAGTAGTTCATGCCCATAATTCTGCATGAACCCTATAAGTCTAGTAGTCTTGAGATGAGAAGTATCTTTGAGTCCTTGAGTTGAGTAGTCCATGCCCATAATTCCGCATGAACCCTCTGAGTCAAGCATTCTTAAAGCGAGTATTATTATTGAAGTTCTTGAGTTCTGAGTTGTTGAGTCTCGAGTATTGAGTTCTAGTTACGATTATTGAAAACCTTGAATTGAGTCGTTCACATCCATAATTCGACATGAACTTTATTTCGAGAAGTCTTTTACAATATTTTTAAACTGGTGTTAAGACTTGAGCATTGAGTTGAGTAAGAGTAAGAGTGAAGTTCATTTCTTCAAAAGATTATATTGGAACTAAGTAATCCCAAGAGTAAAATGTTTTCACATTTAAACAAGAGAGGAAACACCAATTTTCAAGAGCGTTTTTAAGCTAGTTTTTGAGTAATAATCTCAAACCACAGAAAGAGTTATGTTTTTAAACATATGAGCTGAGTATATTTTGGGAGTAGTATTGAGCACCGATATGGGGACGAGTTCATAATAACTCAAGTCTCCATAAATTATGTAGTCATTGTGGGTAGAAAGGGCTATACTTTTTAGATGATTCCTTAATGCTTTTTAGCATAGACTAGTGGATCCACTTAGTTGAGAGGTTCTATACCCCAGCAAGGTATAGGACAGTTCTGGCAGCGTGGGCGAGACGCTGTATCATCAATAGCTCATAGTGATGGTTATCGGTTAGAGAAACTCCCACAAAGTTATATTATATTTTATTATATTTAAATTGAGTTGTTATTGTATTCTTCAATACATTGAGTTACTACCTACTATTTTAAAAGCTTTCCATCTATTGCATCTTTTAATGTTGCTTTATCCGAGTTGAGTATCCAAAATTGAGTATCTTGAGTTGAACTATGTTTCATTGAGTCGAGTACACTATTGTTGAGTTGAGCCCCATATTAATGAGTTGAGAACCTTATTACTGAGTTGAGTATCTTATCCTTGAGTACTTCTGAGTTGAGTAAGCTTGAGTAGTTTTGAGTATCCTTGAGTATACCTTTGAGTTAAGTATCTAATCTTTGAGTTGAGTATCTTATTCTTGAGTTGAGTTTAGTTGAGTAAGTTGAGAATGGGTAAGTATGTTTTCTTTTTATAAAGTTCAAGCTTATGTTTATGCTTTAGAATTCCCCTTACATGCTCGTACAATCCATGTACTGAGCCATTTGTCCTGCATCGTTTCATGATGCAGATACAGGTATTCAGGTTCATCAACAGGAGCTTCGTTGGTACCACATGGAGTTCGAGTTAGCTATGGTGAGCCTCCTTTCTACCGGAGGATTTCATTTACTTTTCAGTTTTGTTAGGATGTCGTGAGTCGTGTCCCGACTTCCATCTTTGTCATTTAGAGGCTTCATAGATAGACAGGAGAGTTTCGAAAGTCTGTTCATTTATTTTGTTAAATGTTCTAAAGAGTTAAGTTGCCTATTTTATGGCGAGTTGAATATATTATTTATATTCTGAGTTAATTATTTGAGTTTCAATCCTCAAATGATCGGTATGCTCATCTTCACCTCTTGAATAGATCAATATATCATCAATGAATACAATCACAACCATATCAAGGTATTGTCTAAACACCTTATTTATCAAATCTATAAATGTCGCCGGAGCATTAATCAAGCCAAACAACATTAACAAAAACTCATAATGACCATACTGAGTTTGAAAATCCATTTTCAGAGTGTCACCTTCCTTCACCCTCGATTGGTGATAACCCAACCGAAGGTCAATCTTAGAGAAGTAACTTGTCCCTTGGAGTTGGTAAAACAAATCATCTATCCTTGAGAGAGGATATTTGTTCTTAACGGTAACCTTATTCAATCGTAGGTAATCAATACACATCTGAAACGAACCATCTTTCTTTCTAAAAAAAAAAACTGGAGCACCCCATGAAGAGATACTCGGTCGGATGAAACCCTTATCCAACAAATCTTTCAATTGCTCTTTTAATTCCTTATTTTTTGTCGTAGCCATATGGTAAGGATGAATAGATATAGGTTATGTATCTGGGAGAATATGAATAGATATAGGTTGCGTATCTGGGAGAAGGTCAATGCAGAAATCTATTTCCCTTTCAGGAGGAATACCGGATAGATCATCTGGAAACACTTTCAAAAACTCATTACAATGAGGACCGACTCAAGAGTAGGGGTTTCAGAATCCATATCCCTCACCCTAACTAGATGGTTTATGCAACCCTTAGAAATAATCTTTCTAGCTTGAAGACAAGAAATAAACTAACCCTTAGGCACAAAATTTCCCTCTTTCCACTCTAGGATGGGTTCATTTGGAAACTGAAACTTGACTACACGGGTTCTACAATCAATAGAAGCATAACATGAATGCAGCCAATCCATACCAAGGATAACATCAAAGTCTAGCTTATCAAGATCTAAAAGATCAACATGAGTGACTCTATGGAATAAGAAGACGAGATCCCTTCTATAGACCCTCTTTGCAACGATAGAATCACCAACCGGAGTAGAGACAGAAAAGGGATCTAACAACTCATCCGGAAGAATATCAAACATTATATCCACATAAGGAGTCACAAAAGACAAAGTAGAATAGGGATCGAGAAAAGCATAAACATCAAGTTGGAGGACTTTCAACAAGCCGATAACCACATCGGGAGAACCCTCTTGCTCATGATGAGTCTGAAGTGCATAGAAGCGAAACAGGTTGAGCCTTTAAAAAATTATCTCCATTATTCTTAGAAACTAAGGGACAATCTCTTATCTTGTGATCCATCTTACCACAACCAAAGAATGCATTAGAACCGGTTAGACATCTACCGTCATGCTTTTTTCCAGACTTAGCACAAGTAGGCAATGAAGATCCACTGTCGTTTCCTCCTTGAGGCTTAGGGTTAGACACCCTATCTTTGTTGAACTTAGGAGGAGAGTTGGGGGAACCTTGACCGGAAAACCTTTGCCGAAACTTAGAACGACCATGGCCATTGGACCTTGAGTGTGAGAAGTTACCATCACCGGTTTTAGCCCTCTTTGTCTCCCTAGACCTCTCCTTAAGTATCTCCTCTTCAATTTGTTGAGCATGAACCATGAGACAAGAAATGTCCATATCATTAATAATCATAGCGGTACGACATTCCTTAACCACCATCTCACACACACCCGAAACGAACTTACTCACCCTTGCCCTAGGATCGACAACCATAGTAGGAGCATATCGAGACAATTGTGTGAACTTCAAAGCATATTCCTTCACACTCATGTTTCCTTGACGAAGGTTGATGAACTCAAGTACCTTTGGCTCCCTCTTCTCAAGGGGAAAGAACCTATCAAGGAAAGAAACCTTAAACTTTTCCCAATCAGGAGAACCCGCATCAACTGCCCTCCCTTATGTCCATTGGTTGAACCAAACTTGAGCAACACCCTTAAGTTGGTAAGCGGCCAGTTCCGCCTTTTACACCGGCGTCACTCCCATGATCATCAACACTTTGTATACCTCATCAATGAACTTTTGAGGGTTTTCCTCAACCTTAGAACCATGAAACTCCGGAGGATTCATCGTAGTGAAATCCCTCACTCTAGTTTTCGTCGTACCCACATATGGGTTCTCGAGGACCACAACCTCCCTATTGACTTGAGTCATCATGGCTTGAGCCAACACTTGGAAAGCATCCCTAAACTCCGTATTAGTCACTTGTTTAGCCTACAGGTCGACCGAAACTTGAGGAGCTTGCAGAGGAGCCTCATATTCCACATTCTCTCTTACATTCCTTCTAGCATATGCACTTTGAGTGGCCATATCTTGTAAAGCATCAGATAAGGATTAGGAGAGAGACATTATAGAGTTAAACTCTATCGCACGACTTTAGAGTAATTAAAGAAGTATAGTTTCCTAAACATCTTATAGCCTCTCATTCATAAATGTGGTGCGCTTCACACTCATGAACAAGACTCTATTCGACGTGGCTTATGAGACTTCCTAGGACCTTTCTAAACCTTGTGCTTTGACTACCATATTTGTCACGACCCAAAGTATACCCTAGGTGGAACATGGCATATAGGTACCCGAGAGGTCCTACACAAGACACTTAGCATACATCATACAAGATAATAGAAATTCGATAGAATTTAAAAGAAAATTTCAAATACATAAGAATTTCATAAAAAGAAGCAGAAATCTAACAATGTATCAAAGAAATCTAGTACATAAAAATGATCGGGATGTAACATGTACATCAAGTTCAAAACTGAAATGTAAAGAAAAAATGAAATAAAGGCTTGGTCCTCGGAACATGAGGACTCACCAATCTTCAAACTTCTACTAAATTATCCTAGCCACGGAAGTGAAAATCTGGTGCATCGGACCCTACATTTGGAAGAATGTACGCAAGATTTTGCGTTAGTACAAAAATTTACCAAGTATGATAGAAATGCGTAAAGTAAGAAATCATGAAAAAAGGGACCTTTTCGTAACATGCAATGACCAAGCTAAAATATGAGATAAAAGAGTTAGAAAATACGAGTCATATAACATGGTCAATGCAAGTCAACATCTTTAAAACATTCACGAGATACTTCTTGAAATAATCTTGATTCATTAGTGTGGGAAAATTACCTTTAACCAACATTTAAGACAATGTGAGCTATTAACAAGGGATATAGTGTCTACCCCATACCGAAAAGAGGTGTTCTCATTTGCCAAGGTAAGAACCATGAACTTCTAGCTTACGTGGATCCACTAGCTAATGTTATCTAGACAAACCTATGGTGGCACATAGTTTATGGGACATGGGTACTCACCACTTGTCCACTTGGTGCTAAGCATAACTCCCACGGAATATTCATTATTCTTAACTTTTCTTAACATACATGATACATGGGTAATCGCCACTTGTCTTATCATTGGAGGTCATGAGTAATTGCCGCTTGCCTCATTATTAGAATAGCTCCTTAACTTTGATTCATTTTAGGTGAGAAGACCTTTCAACCTTAGAATCCTTTATGTGAAAAACCTTTCACATTCATGATTTTATGTGTATATGAGAAATCCTTTCACAACACAACAATAACAACATTGATACTTTACTCTCAAAGCATCCTTAAAACATTTACATCAATTTCATAAGAACATGCATAATTTCATAAACTCATCTTTCATAGTTAAATCCCTGCATTATATCATCATAACTTGGAAAACATGGGTTAAGCATGGGTTCATGGGGATTCACCTAAAAACTGGAATTACTTTAATTCATGGATAAAACTTCATAAATCAATCAAATAAATCAACATTGAAAGGAACCCATGACATAGAAGAAAACTCTAACTTCAATTGGGAATTTCTAACTTTCAAATTTGAGGAATTGGAACTCTATAGAGGAGAGGGCTCCATAGATGAAGACTATCATACCTCAATGCCAAAATATTGACTTCCATGGTGGGATTGGAGACTTGACTTGAAACCCTAGCCTTCTTCTTCAATCTTCTAGAGAGAGAAATATTTGAGAGAAAGACTTGTTCTTCTTTTGAGAATTTGAGAGAATGAATTGATTTATAAGATTTTGGGGTTCAAAACATTTATATAAGACTTCTAATAGAGGGTAAAATGACACAGCATTAGGCTAGAATAATTATGAAAAGACCCACAAGCCCCTCTTAAAATAACTGCCATTCTCATCGACGACATGGCCTACGGTCCATCGATCAATTCACGAACTGTCCTGGTTGGTCGTCGATGAGTTCAGAGACCCTTACTTTTGGGCTCCCAACGACAGCCCCATGTACGGTCTGTGGGTCCACCTACAGGTCGTTGTTCTCCACTTTTGACTCAAAAATTCCACTAAGTCTGGACTAACCTACGTACGGCTCGTATATTAACCAACGAACCGTCCTGGTGAACCGTCGGAAAATTAATGGAACTTGACATTTTGGAAAGATTTAGACTGCTACCCACGAAGCAACCTATGGTCCGTGTGTCAGTCCACGGGCCGTTGGTGGCTCCGTCGGGAATGGCACCAGATCCTGCAACAGCTGAAATTTTCTACCATTTTTGAATCCGAGGTGTTACACAATATTGCTTTCCTCTCTCCTCCTTATCTCATTCTCACTTTCCTCTCTGCTCCCTCTCCCATTCTCGTTTGTCTTTCTATTCACTCTTCTAATCTCGCTTTCCTCTCTCCTCCTTCTAACATGTATTGATACAATTGTAGTTATTGATACAAGTTAATTGTGTTATATGTGATATAAATATTGATCAAATATACGAATCAATTGTATCTCTCTTATCTGTTGTCTCTCTATTCTTTCTAAATACATCAATATTTGATTCTCACACTTGACTTGGTTTCTCATCTTCTCATCTCCCTCTTAGGGCTGAAGCTGATACTTTAAAGCTATGGATCTATTCCATCATCTCTAAACTAGTCTATATTTGATTTACTTACTCAAAAAATACTAATCTTATGGCTACTAAACTCTCCATGCACAGACACTAAGATTCCTTCTAAATCCTTTTTTTCTCAGATGCTTCTCGTAACTTCTTTCGGCTTTTATGAAAGACTTTCTATAACTGTTACCCACATTGACTTATAAAGCCACTTAATCTAACTCTTAAGGGAAAAATAATGCTTACATCAGCCTATTCCATAGTGGCATATCAAATATACTATCTAGGCACACATGAAAAATTATGAACTTAATTGGAACCTCGTCTTGCTACATACGATCTCGGGTACACGCCCTTAATGCTCTTGCTAATCCAATGACTTATTCATACTTCATTTCTCTCATCTAAGGGTAATAAAATCACACTGGAACCATTCACATGCATTGCAACTAACATCTTAATTCCACACCTACTCTATGTCAAATCTACCAAGTCAAATCTCAAAACTAGCATCATCGCCATCATGCCATCTCTTTTTTTTCACGATACTCATCTCAAATTCAAGCTTAGTGTCTATTACTAAATTATGAGTGGTGAACTTGCACTCATTTAGAGCTCTTTTTTATGATTTTGTGGCACTCAAAGTAGAGAAAGAGGGTAATTATGCTTTGAATTGTGTTGTTTCAGGTGTTTTTATATTGGGAAAGAAACTACTGATCAAAAGTGGAATCAAAGTTGAAAAAGAGAAAAACCTAGAAGAAAAACAAGCCTCGGGAATCGCACCTGCGGAGCACTAGTCTCTTAAGTGAATCAGTCAATGAAGTCAACTATCCGCTTAAGTAAGGACGCGGGGTTCGCTTTTGCGAACTGGACTAAAAAGGCAGAGGTCTCTTAAGTGAACTTCAGTTCGCTTTTGGAAAGGTCACTTTTTTGAATCTCCTGCCGCTTTTGTGAACCCCGCCTTTTTAGGCAAGGGAAGAATGGGAAATTCTCAAGGACCCAAAATTCAGAAAATAGAGTTAGAGTTGGGAATTATCGAGGATCTAAGAATTTTAGAGAGAGAACATTGTAGAGAGATAAACACATTCAAAAAGTAGGTCTCTTAGTGTTCTTGATTCAGGGTTAAGACATTCAAGGCAAGTTGCCTCACATTTCAGTTGTGGATTTGATGTTTGTGTTATAATTAAGTAATATCTTTTACTCTTTTTTTCATTTCCTTGTTCTTAATTGCTAGAAATGTAGGTGTAATGGCTTGTATGAAATTGGGATGTTTGTGCTAGAAATAGACAAAGTTATTTGGGTGTTTAATTAATTGCTCTATTGCTTTTATAGTTTCTTGTTTCCATGCTTCATTTCATGAAATAGGTTCAATCTAGTTTTCATGTTTGAATTTATGGGTTGAGAGTGCACGTTCAATCCTAGCTTTTGATCTCCGTTCGATGCTTAAAAGAGATTGATTGGCGTGGAGAATTAGATAGATAATCGCATTTTGTCTTTGAATTTTGAATTTGAGATCGAAAGATGAAAGTTTAGGGTTTCATTGTTGGTGCAAGGCTTCCTTCTAAGAGAGGTCTAAGTTAAGGTAGTGGGTTTTTTCATATTCGTTTGATTGAGACCAAAAGGAGATATCGCAATAAAACGCTTTGAGATTGAAAGATAATTAGCGTAATTGATGATGACCTAGCCTACCCATTACTAATCGAATAATCTTGGATTGAATTGCAATGGATCGTTGATTGTTGATTGTGTAACACCTCAGTCTTAGAAAGAGCTAAGTTTAGAAAGAGCTAAACTAGAAATAGCTAAATTGAGAATTTTGCAAGTTAGTCTTCATTTATGAGTTTTGGGTCAACTTTAAACAACCATAACTTTCAGCATTGGATGAGTTTGGTGGTCCATGAGATATCAAATGAAAAATCTTTGAGTCGTCTTTCCAACGACACCGAGTTTGCTAAATTTTGAGTTCAGATGAGGGAGATATGCCCGTTTGAGTTCAGTTTGTCCAGTTAAGGAAATTCATCCATTTTAAGGAAGGGTATTTTGGTCTTTTCCTTACCTCATTAGACTTAAACATTTTTTCACCCTTTTAGGGGTTTAAACTGATTGGGATCAGTTTTAGTCATTCCAAAGGGCTTAGGGTTTTGTAGAGAGAAGTTCAAGAGGAGAAAAAGAAGAACGATCAAGATTCTTGCAAAACTTTGAGGATTTCTGCCAAAAAATTGATTCTTTCTAGGTATGTAAGTTGTCATAGTGATGGGTTTGTTCACCTCATGCCAATCATGAGTTTACTTTATGAATTTGTCCATGAGGTTGAGTATATTGAGAATCTTGTTGAGTTCTTGAGGTTTTGTGCTTCATTCTTTAATAATGGAGTTCTTGTTGAGTTTTTGAGGTTAGAGTTGCAAATAAGTGTTGTTCGTGGTGGGTTTTTGTGTGGATTTCGTTGTGATTGTGTTGGGTTTTTGTTTCCAAAGAAGTTTGAAGGAATTCATTCGATTCTAGATGAGTTAGGGCATGAGATTGAGAAAGAAAATTCGTCGATATTCTTGGCAGGGGCTTGGGGCGGCGCACCACCATAGCGCCAGAACTACTGCCCAGTAGTTTGGGGCCTGGCGCGCTGCGCCACTCAGTCCACCCCAAACATTGGTCAGTAGTTTTGGGGCTGGCGCCCTACGCCACTCAGTGCGCCAAGGTCGCCAGGTCCCATATCCTTCCGTCCTTCATTTCGTGTGCGTTTCCTCGAATCGTACCTATGTTCTCTACTTGATATTCACATTTAAAATATTTATTAATCCTTGAGAGATCATGCATATCCAAGTCATAACTCTTGAATTCATAATTCAAATTCAAGACGGAGTTAAGAGTAAAGTTTAAGGAAGTTATTTTGAGTCATTTGACAAGTCTTTTGCAAACTTTTAAAAACTTGTTTTAAGACTTGAGTACTTGAGTATGAGGATGTGGAGAGTTGAGTTTCATTTTTTTCAAAATGAATATATGGGAACTAAGTATTCCCAGGAGTAAATACTTTTACATTTAAAATGAGAGGAAACCTTGATTTCCAAATAACTTCATGAGGAGTTTTTGAGCACTATCTCTTTTAAGAGAACCTTTTGAGTAATAATCTCAAAGTTGAGGATGAGGAAATATTTTAAACATATGAGCATGAGTTATATTATTGGGATTAGTATTGAGCACAGATAGGGGAACGAGTTCAGACAACTCAAAGTCCTCATAAACCATGTATGCCAACATGGGTAAAGGGTCATATTTTTTAGATGATTCCTTATTGCATTTAAGCATAGCTTAGTGGATCCACTTAGTTGAGGATGTCTTATACTCCGGCAAGGTATAGGACAGTTCTGGCAGCATGGGTGAGACGTTGTATCATCGCATAGCTCATAGTGATGGTTGTCAGTTAGAGAATCTCTCAAATAAGAGTAAAAGAGTTATTATTGTAATTTTAAATATATTGAGTTATTATCTACTGTTTTAAAAGCTTTCTTTATAATAATCATTATTGTTGATTTTATGTTGAACTGAGTTGAGTATTTCTGAGTTTGAGTATCATTGAGTATCCTTGAGTTGAGTTGAGTTGAATTGAGATGAGATGAGGTGAGTATGTTTTTTCCTTTTTATCAGTTCAAGCTTATGTCTGTTCTTTAGAGTTCCCCTTGCATGCTCGTACATTCCATGTACTGACGTCATTTGGCATGTATCTTTCATGATGTAGATACAGGAGTTCAAGGGCATCAATAGGTGCTTCGTTGATACCACTTGCAGTTCGAGTTAGCTTTGGTGAGCCTCCTTGCTGCCGGAGGATTCCATTTATATCTTTCAGTTTTGTTAGGATGACGTGGGTGTTGTCCCAACTTCCATCGCATTATTTTAGGGGCTTCATAGACAATAGTAGTTGAGGAGTCTTTTTCTCATTCCCTTGTTGATGTTTTAAAGACGGTAAGTTGAACACTATTTTATTTATGATATCTTATGAGTTGAGCTTGTTTTGAGATTTCTATTGTGGAGAAACTCTTCCGCTGAGTATTGAGTCAGGCCAAGGGTTCGCTTGGGGACCAGCGATGGTTCTCGAGTGCCAATTACGTCCAGGGCGTAGGCTCGGGGCGTGACAGATTGAATCTCAAGTTTTCCCAATTCTCATATATCCTTGTTTGATATCGCCTTTCCCCCATTAGAAACGTAGTTATAAAAATTATCGTCTATTCAATAATTGTTTATCTTGTATGTCTAGGTTCAAGCTAGTATCTAGTTAGCCTTTATCTTTTCAATTGTCGTTATATTTTTCCTTGTGGAATTTGACCCCGACTCTTAGTTGGATATATTTATTGACGACGATCGCTCACTCTTTTAACTAGTTTTGGAGGGTGATTTGAGTGTTATCACTAAATACAGATATCTATATAATTGCTTACATGCTATAATAGCTTACCACCACTAGATAAATTTAAGAAACACTCACCCACTAAGACCTCATGATAAGTAGTCAATTTTTATCTCATAACCTATCTATTTACATATTACCGTCACATTCCCTTTCACAACTTAAAGTACTATTTACTCACTTACTATACATCATTACTTAATTAGTTCGATAATCCTCTTAATACCATGGGGCTCTCCCTTCAACAATCATAAGCCTAACTTGGATCTATCACCTCATGAATAATCTACTCTTTTATTCAACACCTATACTTATCATTCACTAACACAATGCCATTGACATAAACTCCCTTCTGGTTAAAGTATACTCTAACTCATCCATACTAGTAACTCTTACTCTATCTTCTATCATGAAATCTACACAAACTCATCACTTCTTACTCTACCCATAAGGGGAAACTCCTCATTAATAACTTACCGGGTGCATGACTGTAACAACATAATTTTCCTCATCACTATCTCCCTTTCTTAGATTACTATACCTCTGCATGCATCCTTCTAACTCTGGGCCCTTTTACTACTACTACTGTTTATAACATTCTTACTCATACTATCTTTTTGGGTGAAAAATACTATCCAAGCTCTAGAACATACTCCCTTCTTAAAGGGTATCACCTGAAACAATACTTAGAGAAGAGAGTGAATTCTTTCGAATCTCAACACTTAAGCTTATTCACGGGCTTCTCTCAAACCTCTCTGTAGTCTCATAACTTTCTGAAGACTTTTGTTGAGAGTAACTCATCGATAAGGATCTGGGCTTTGCTTTTCAACTACCTTGAGTATGAGGGGTAGTCGAATGGATTTGAGAAATACACGAGTTTGAATAAGTTTCTTATGATACTGTTTTAGAGCACGATTTAGAGTATGAAAGAAGGAGAACTTTTCTTAAATGTCTACAGTCCCTCATTTATAGAAGTAGGGCCCTCACATACATAAATAAGATTTTACTGACACGGCTTCATAGACACCCTAGGACACTTGAACTCTGTGCTTTGATACAAAATTTATCACACCCCGAGCCTACACCATGGACGTGGCCGGTACTCGAGAACTATTGCTGGTTCCCAAGCGAACCCTTGGCCTGGATGACTACTTAGCATAAGACTCACTCAAGCGACAGTAAGATTAAAAATAAAATTTATAACATTTAAACTCAAAGTAAATACTCAACTCAAGTTGTATGTAAAATACTCAACGACATAAGTATAATAGTTTGCAAAATCATCTCAAGAAAAAGTAAATACTGAGAGACTCCTCAACGCTATTTATCTATGAAGCCTCTATTACTCAAGATGGATGTCGGGGCAAGACCCACGACGTATCAAGACAACTGACTAGAAAATAAATGTGAAGTCCCCCAGAATGCAAGGAGGCTCACCCAAGCTATCTGAAGTGTAAAGTGATCTCAACAAAGCACTTGTTGATTATTCTGATCACATGTATCTGCATCATAAAAAGATGCAGATCGAATGATATCAGTACATTGAACGTACGAGTATGTAATATAGCCGAAGCGAAATAACAGAAAGCAAGTACTGCAATAGATAAAATTATATTCAAACTGAATGTAAATAAATAAAGGAGTTAAATCATTTAAAGTTTTACAAAATACTTACTCCTCTGCGAACTCAATATAATAAGTGTTACATGAAAATACATTTTAACTCTATTGGAAGATTCTCTAACCGACAACCATCACTCTGAGCTACGTGATGATACAGTGTCTTGTCCACGCTGCCAGAACCGTCCTATATCATGTCGGGATATAGAACCCCTCAACTAAGTGAATCCACTAAGCAATAAGGATTCATCTAAAAATTATGATCTTGTACCCATGTTGGCAAGACATGGTTTATGGGGGCAGTGAGTTGTCTGAACTCTCCCCCGTATCGGTGCTCAATACTACTCCCAATAATACATACTCTTGCTTAAATGTATAAAACATATTCTTTCTCTGATTTGAGATAATTGCTCAAACTATCCTCTTAAAAGAGGTAACTGCTCTGAAATATCTCTGAAACTCATTGCTTATTTAGAAAATAAGGTTTCTCTTTACTCAATGTAAAAATACTTTCTCTGGATTGAGAAAATTACTCAAAAAGGCTTCTTTAAGAGGTAACTGCTCTCTACTCAATCTTTCTGGAAACTCTTTTACTTTTCTCAAAATAATACTTTCTTTCTTCATTTAAAAATGAAAATATTTTGGAAATACTTAGTTCCCTTATACTCTTGCTCAAATCTTGCTTAAGACTCTTTCTCAAACTCCTCTATACTTTCTCAAAAAACTCAGTTTAAAACCAAAATTTTGGCTTTAACAGATTCTCAAAATTTATAACTCAAAATAAGGGTTCATGCTGAAATATAGACATGAACAACTCAACTCAATGATCTCAATAACAATATAGAAAACTCAGTACTTAGAACTCAACGATACTACTAATCTCAAGAATACTCAATTCATAGGGTTCATGTTGAAATATAAACATGAACGAATCAACTCAAGAATCTCAATGCATAACATATAGCAATTCAATAATTAGGAATAGAATTTCAAAAGGAATCAGGAACTCAAGAACTCAAAATCAACTCATCTCAAGAACACTCAAATCTAAGGATAGATCCTAGATTACTCTTTTACTGATTTGAAAGTACATGTAGGGTGTGAGGATGAACTAGTCCAACACTATGATAGCCTTACATACCTAATTATGAAGTTATTAGACTAAATTTTTTTGTGGAGACTTGATTTCATCTTGAGCTTGAGGAGGAACATTAGCTTTTTGGAGGAAACATTTGATCTTGGAATCTTGGTGCTTGCTCTTGATAAAAGGAACTCTTTTATGAAGTTCTTAGAGTGGAAGAACATAGGAAAACCTTAGGTGGAAGGATTCTCTTTGTATCTTGGATTTTTTACTTGAAGGTTTTAGGGTTTTTGTTGGAGAAGAGGAACCCTAGGTGAGTTTTTTAAGAGAATTTCTAAATACTTGAATGCTTTTGATTGATGAAAACTAGTTAGTTAAATGATATACTCAGTTAAAAAACTCAAAAATGACTTAGAATGGGGTTGAAAATACCATAGGGGAAAGACCAAAATGACCCAACTTAAAAACTGATGGAGTGCCATAAAAGGAAGGTTTCACAAACCATTTAAGACTCCACGGTCCGTGAAACACTTCACTGGTTATATAGTCGTCCGTGAACCTTCGTCTGTCTGATATGGTCTTACTAAAACGGGCATAACTTTTTACGCCGAACTCCAAATGAGGCAAACTTGGTGGCATTGAAAAGAGAACTCAAAGACCTTTAATTTGATAGGTTATGGATCATCTAATTCATTATGTTTTGAGAGATATGATAGTTTGAAGTTGACCTATGTAAAATCTCATATTGAAACTCAATCAGTTAGAAAGTTTTCAACTCAACTTTGTCTTAGGGGTTTCATGTGACCTTATTTCATATCCAAAATCATTCCCACACTAAAGAATTAACCTTAACACCTAAGAACAATTAAGAATAACTCGGTATGATCTTATACACAAATGAAGAATGGTTTGATTCTTAACTTAGAAATTTTCAGGATGTTACAAGGACGAACTGCATCACATTAGGAAAATTCAATTGGAGATATATATATACACACGCACTAGGCATTAGGTGCCCGCATCAGTGCAGGCGCAATATATATTTTTTTTGTCTCAATTTATGTGACACAAATGGAATTTGGAGATTTAACTAAACTTTTTGCAGGTGTTTTTTTTTAAAAAAAATATTTGAAGTTGTTAATTTATTGTGATTTATATTACTTTTATGTCATTTTCAAATAAGATATGTTACTCTTTCTGTTCCATTTTATTAAACACAAGTGATTTTAGGAAAGTAAAGGAAATTTCTTATATGATTCTTAAATATTTTTAGTTGTTATTTTACTATGATATATAGTACTATTATCGTTATTTTCAAATAATACATATTACTCCTTTTGTTTCAATATACGTGGTAAATATGGAATTAGAGAATCAAAAAAACTTCGTATATGATTGTTTCTTATGTTTTTAAAAGTATCTTAAGTTATTACATTACGATCTTACGAACTTTTTATATAATTTTCAAATACATAATAAATTAAATAAAAAACAAGATTAAAAAAAAGTTAAAACAAAGAAAGTACTAAAATTTTCAAATCATCATATTCTTAGATATCAAATTATTACAAGTTGTTAATTATTTTAATTTATAATACCTTTTATGTAATTTTCAAATACATAATAAAATATTTTAAATTATTTATTATTTTGTAATTATTGTTAACCCGATATGCCGGATCAAAAAAGTGGAGCAGAGAAACAACAAATTTTAAGATTGAGAGCAAGGAAATGAAAAATATATTAATTTAGGACTTATGGTAAAATTGAATGCTTAACTATAAGAATAATATTTTTTATTTTTAAATAGTCATTTTCTAATAATAATTTTATTGCCTCGGTGTCACTCTAAATCTCCATAATTTTGTATTTTTCTTTTAATTTTGTTAATTGGGAGGTAATTATTGCTCCTATGAGTTGTAGTGCTTAAAATTTTGATATATTTTGAGTTGTAAGTTTTTAAACAAATATGAGTGGTTTTAAATTTTATCTTCTTTGTTTTTATTCTTAAATGCACTAAGATAAGAATCTTGATGCTAACAAATAAGTGATATGCTTTTTTTATTATTATTATTTTTTCAATTAAATACATGAAATCTATATATAATATATAAAGCTAAACATAGAGAAATAATATGACATTTTTTATGACCTCCAATTGCATTATTTATTTTATCTTCTTCATGGCATTTTCTTCTCCCATTCCACTATAAAATAAAAACACAATAATCTCTACTTAGTATTATTTTTCTTAATTATTTTAATTAAAAAATCATCTACATTACTCATATCACTTTTTTAATAACTTCTATTATAATAATATTCATTACTTTTGTTGCTTTAACTCACATTTTCATCACTCCAATTCTTAATAATATCTACTATTCATGTCTTTCAGGTCTATAACCTTCAAATAATATTTTATTTATAAATTTTGGCACTTCAACATAATTTTCTCGTTGTGAATTTTTATATGATCTGACATAATAATGATATGACACCTCTTATAATTCAATAAATGTATTTATATTTTTTCCTCTCATTTTTTGATATTTTTCTTAATTTTTTTCATGTATGTGCTCAAAACTTTCAACTCTCTTAAGTCTTAAGTATATAATAAATGTGATATGTTAAAGTTGTGGAAAAATAAAGAGGCGTTACTATTTTTTATTTTTTTATTATTAGTAATATTTAATTATTTATTGCTTTAATAAAAGAAGAAAATTAAGAGTTGTAGTGGACAGTAAAAGGTAACCATATACAATATTTCAGTTCTTTTCTATAAAAGAAAGGCTCTTCTATAATCATGAGTAGTTGTACAAGTAGTTTATTCAATTTACAAAATTAAAATTTATATGTGTACATATGAAAATTTATATACTTTATTTTTTAAATTTATAAAATATTTTCAAAATATTTACTAATAATTTTCATAATCACGCGAAGTGTGAACAATTTTACTAGTTAGTAGATAAATTAGAAGATATCTCTCATCACTTACATCACCCATCCTAAATCCTAATCTACTTGTTTTGTAAGCAATTAGCTAGTAAACAAAAAGTTTCAACTTTTATAATGAGAAAGCAAGACTTTTTCCTACAAAATTTTCTACATTCATGCATTATAAGAGAGGAAAGAGAAAAAGAGGTCAACCCCATTATAGATCACGTTAAATTTCCTTCCCAAAAATCCACAATTAGTTAGGTAAAAAAGGTGTGTAACTTCCAAAATAAATGAAGAAGAAAATGAATGTGTTGGCTAGTCAAAACCAAAAAAAAATAATGTGAGTTAGGCTTCTCAAGGAATGTGCATGCGTGTCTGTAAAAGAAATAGATATAGGGTCATTTAGCTCTAAGACGCACTTAAAACGTGTGATATTATTAGCTTCAAATCACTCATATTTTTTTTTACAAAATACTTTTTACGTCCGAAAATTGGAGTAGGACGTTATTGATATCCCATCATAACTTCCCATCGGGAGGGCCCTATATATCTTGAAATTGAGTTAAACAAAGAAAACTATCATGGTTTTCCGATTAGAAAACACCAAACCTTAGTGAAATCTATCTATATTTTGATATATTATTTTTTATTCATATAATAAAAGGTAGAGAACAAATGTCCCAATACATAGTGAAGCATATTCGGATAGCAAAACACCCTTTAGTTTAGACTATGAGTGAAAGAAATTGTCTTTTGGAAAGGAGTGGTTGGTCCATTAAATAAGTCAACTTTGATTATTTTTGTCGTAGGTACTTTCTAGAATAACATGCGTATACTCCATAAAGAATTAGTATGACGTTTGGCAATAGATTTTCAAACATATTTTATTTTTAAAAAAATTACGAAGTTAAAGTTGGATTAAAGTTGGAGTTTTGAAAATAGAGTTGTATTTGATTATATTTTTTACAAAGTATATTTTGAAATAGTGTTCATACTAAATATACTTTTTAAATACAAAAAGTGATAAATAGATCGGAAAACATGTAGTTATTAGTTATTTTTCATATTTGAAATACAACTTCAAGTTTTAAAAATTTCATGATGAAATACTGATTTTTAAATATAGTAAAAAATATTCGATTTAAAAAATAAATAATGATAAAATAAGTGCTTAAGTCAATTCAAAGTCCTTGGAGATTTTGCATGAGATAAGGAGATATGTCATGCTAATTGACAGTATTACAAATTATTTAAGGATATTAGTCAATTAAAGGATCCTTTTGTAAAAGACGTCAGATAATTTAGTGGATTTTAATTGCACCAAGGTCCAAGAGGGGCCAAAGGTTGTGGAGAAGAACATGAATTGAACACCTAAACGTGTTTAAATAAATTTAATTAATAGGTGAAGTAACAAAACAAGACATTAGGGATTGGGTTAGGATGTAGGTCTAGAAAGCGACCTCAATAAGAATTCAAAGAAAAATGGTGTATTTACGTGTCTTACTTGGCATTCTGCGTTATACAATATTTTATGTATTCTATACATATATCTATTTTTTCAATATATCAAATGGTGACAAGTAATTTTATGTTCACATGACTTTTAGAGATGTTTTGGTTTCCAAATTACACATCATTTTAATTATTTTGGATTTCTTTTCCTTCATGATCTTTGCCTTTGCTTCAATTTAAGACCCTTATCAATTTCAAACAAATAAAGGGGCTGCCGTTTGGTGTTATAAGCGTTCACTACTAAAAATTGCGTTAATCTTTTAAATTTTTGTTATAATTGGGATATTGTTTTTAAATATTCTTAAAGTTAAGTTTAAATAATTAGAAATTACCAGACAAAATTACAACTTCTTTATGATTACTTAAAATATTTTAGAGTATATAAGAAAATGTTATATTTTAAAAAAAAGTTGTCTAATAGTGTGTTATATAAAATGAAAAATAGAGAGCAGTAAAGAATATAATAAGCTATGAAATTTCTCCAGCTCTAAACCGGAAATTAAATAGGAAAAAATATCTAACTATACATCCTTATTTACCATATTTTCTAGTATTATTTCCTACCATTTCAAAATATTACAAAAATTCCCCTTTTTCCTCCAAAACCCTACTCATCCGGATACATAACTTCTCAACTTCCAAATTCACGTTTTTGTTTTCATATTTTCACTCCTTCAATCTCTTCTTATTTTCACTCCCTCAATCTCAACAGTTACTTCCTTCATTACAATTTTGAATTTCAAATCTTTTCTCTCTCTAGTCAATCAATTTCAACTTCCCCAATAGCTAGTTTTTCTTCTTCTCCAACTTACAATTCATTGTTTTTTGTTTTAATTTTATTTATTTTTCATCTTCAACGTCCTGATACATATGGATAATGCTCCTTCTTTTAGTATTGACATTACCCAGTTAACCTCACCTAATATTGATAACCCAATTAGTCGATGAAGGATACATCTTCGACTTCAAAATCAATTGTAGAAGAACACCCAAAAAAAGTGAGGGAAAGATCGAGTTGCTGGCAGCTCCAGTAAGGACTTTAGGTCGATATCTATGGGTGACGCCATTGTTAAAGCTGCGGGAGTTGATAAAAGCTAAGGAGAAAGTGTAGAAGGATTTCTTCATTATTATTATTTTGCTTTCAGCTGATCAGATTGTTGGGTTTTTTTCTTCTTGTTCATCTTTTTCTAATGCATATTGGGATCATATTTTTAATGTATCTAGTTGTTTTTATTTCTTAAATTAATGTATAATGTCTTCGTTTCAACATTTTGATACATTACAATTTCATCATGCACAATGTATCGTGTTCAAATATTAGTTCTGATAAATAACCTTAATTTATTGAAACACAAATTAGTATGTATCATGTTCATATTTTTGTACTTGGTACTTAACTATTACAAATTCCGTTATCTTTTACTACCAGATACATACACCCAAACTTATTCAACTACAAGGTTATGTATATGTAGACATTATCAAGTATTATTGTTGATACATAAACACTAATATTTTTATAACAATATCCTTTTGTATCAACTCACCACTATGTTATGTATCACACATAAAAATGTTATTGGGAACAATTACATGTATAATGTATCTTTTATAAAATACAATATTCTCAAACAAAATAAGATACATAAATAGTAATGTATCATGCACTAAATTTTTAGGCATGATACATAAATTTGAATTTATACTAAATGTATCTGATACATAACTATTGTTTTTGACCTTTTGAATCTGTTGTGATTTGGGAGAGATTTGAGAGAAAAAAATTTAAATTTGAATTGTTTGAAGCTTTTACGATTTGGGAGAGATTGTAATGACTTGGTCGGTCATTTTTTGTAAGTTTCATGAATTTACCATTTTACCCCTCCTATTATTGACCTCGAGTCTTTTATGATTGAATTTGAAAAGGTGGTTTTTTGAACTTGAGTTAAAAGTTGAGAATTTGGTAAGTTTTGAGTTTGAAAGGTTAAGTTGTTAAGAAAGTGATTTTCGATGTCTTTTGGAGTTTCGAGTGTCGGAATGGAATTCTGTCGATTCCATTAGTCTCGAAATGTGAAATCTAATCAATGAGAGTTGTCGGTTTCTGATTCTGAGTTTGTTTTTAGGATTTGAAGTCCTAAGTTGTGAAATTGTGGAATTTTAGCTTTTGGATTGACTTTGGTCAACATTCGGGGTTCGAATGCTCGGATCAGAATTCCAAGAGTTCTGTTGGATTCTGGTGTGATTTTAGGCCTAGGTGAGGTCTTGGTTGATTTTTGAGAGGTCCCGAGCTTGTTCTAGCCTTTTTAGGCGTGAGTTAGTTTCTTGTGATTTTCATGGATGTCGGATTATGGAGACCTCAGAATTCATATTTTGACGATTTCATTAAGTCTGAAACATCTAGTATAATTGATTTGCATATGTGGTTTGTGTGTATGGGATTCCGAACGAATCCCGAGGATCCTTTCAATGATTTTTGAGTTGGCTGATTTTTTGTGTTCTGGTGCAACCCTCCGCGTTCGCGGAGGGGAGGGGGTGAGAACCCCACATTCGTGGAGTCTCGACCGCGTTCGTGGGAGGTCAATGCGTTGACTTCCACGTTCGCAGGAGACTTGCTGCATTCGATGAGATCCAGCTCATTAAAACCTGTGTTCGCGGGCAGGGATCCATGTCACGATCCAAAGTATACCCTAGACGTGACATGGCGTATAGAACCCCGAGAGGACCTACACAAGCCACTTAGCATAAATCATACAAGATAATAGAATTTAAAGAGTTCAAAAGACAGTTTTATATCATAAAGAGTTTGACAAAAAAAAATAAAGCGGAAAATCTAACATAGTCTCAAAGCCATCTAGTACTTCATGAGTGATTAGTACGTAACCCATGCATCACATACAATACAGAAAAGTAAAGACCTCGGAACATGAGGACTCACCAATCTTCAATATCTACTAAATTGAACACTAGCCATGGAGATGCGGAGTGGAAACGTCAGACCCTACATTAGTGAAACAATGTAGGCAAAAGTATGTGTTAGTACATGTAATGTACCAAGCATGAGGGAAATGCAATAAAACATGAGACATGGTCATAAAGGTACATAATCGAAAACATGAAATGCATGACCAAGTTAAAACATAGTAAAATCATTTAAGAAGATTCATAAACATGAACATGGTCAATGGATCTTTAAAATCACAAAGGAAGCTTCATAAAACATTAGAAATCAACTGAGTTCATTTTGTGGGAAGTTTACCGTTAACCGACATATAAACCATGGGATCTATAATATGAAATTCAGTGTATGCCTGACACCGAGAAGAGGTGTCCTACTTGACAAGGTAAGGACCATGAATTCTAGCTTACGTGGATCCACTAGCTAATGTCTATCTAAGAAAATCATCCTATGGTGGAACATAGGTATGGGATAAGGAGATTGCTTCTAGAAATCTGGCTTCAAGCTACGGGAGAGCTTCCATCTCAATATCCTCTCAGTGCTAAGCATAAATCTCAAGAAATAGTCATTAATCTTAACTCATCTTATCATTATGGGACATGAGTATTCGCCCCTTGTCCTATCATTATGGAACATGTGTTTTCACCTCTTGTCTTATTATAGGATAGCTCCTTAGACCATGCGTGAGAAAACCTTTCACCATCTACGATATTTTCATAATACCTTTTAAGACTCATAGTCATTCACTTCATGCTAGAGATGCCCTACTACTAATGGAAATAGTTTTAAAAGTGTGATCTATAATCATTGATGGCATATCCGGATACCATACTAATCAAGACCTAATTTAGGAAAATAGCCCAAAAAACATTGAGGGAAAATCTAGATGTCATTCATGTCATGTGGCCAAACTTTATAGAACATATAGATACCTTTATATATAAGCTTACTTGAGTAATAAACATTTCTTTCATAAAAACATGCATAATTTCATAAAACATATTCATAGATTCAAGCTTCTTCATGAATTCATGTAAATTAGGGTTCATAGTCAAAATTCATAAATCAATGCATGGGTTCACATGGAATTGGTTGAAAATCATGTAATTAAATTCAGGTCATCAAAATAAGATCATAATAAAGCAATTGAATCCATACAAATAGAACCCATGAGGAATTGAGTGAAAATCTAATCAAATCTTAAGAAACTGAATTGGAGAATTGAAGAAAATTTGGGGGCTCAATGGGTGGATGGAACCCATTCATGAACTCCCTACATACCTTGATTGACGCCCTAAGAAATGATGAAGAAAGAAGACTTGAACTTGAAGAACCCTAACATCTTCTCCTTCCTTGATCTAGAGAGAAGATTTTTGGAGAGGATGAATTTGGCCAATTTTGGAAATTTAGGAGAATGGATTGAAATTGATAGTTTTTGGGCTTAATTCACTTATATAGGCCTTGAAATAGGGTTTAAAACGACGTAGTTTGGGTACCAAATACTTTGGAAAAAGACTACAATGACCCTGACTTAAAAACTAACGAAGTGACTTAGAAAAGGGGCTTCACGAGCCATCAAAGCTTCACAGGCCGTATAGCTGGTCGTGAAGTTTCTCCTGTCAGACAGTGCTTCACTAAAATAGGCATAATTATTTACTCCGGACTTGGAATTAGAAAAACTTGATAGCGTTGGAAAGAGGACTCAAAGAACTTTGATTTGATAGGTCATGGGCCACCTAATTAATTTTGTGCTAAAAGATATGATCATTTGAAGTTGACCCAAAACTCTAAAAAACTGATCAGCCCTTTTCACGGACGACTTCACGATCCGTGTGAAGCTCCACAAACCATTTAGGCGACCGTGGTCCTTCACGGTAGCTTGGGGGTTCTGTGCCTCTTTTCACGGACGACCTCACGGTCCGTGTGACGCTTCACGGACCGTCTAGGTGCCCGTGGTCATCTACAGAGGCTGTGTGCAACACCACGAGTAGGATGACGGGTCGTGGTCCTCTTCACGGCCCGTGGACCCCTCCGTGGTTTAACATTCTCTCTTAGTCTATCCTAGTTCAGATTTTTGAGGTGTTACAGTCCACATTCGCGGAAGACCCCTAGCAGTGTTTAAACCCAAGTTTTGGGGTTTCTTCCATATTTTCATTTCTGGAGCTTGGAGAACTCGGTACAGGCAATTTCAAGTGGTTTTTTAAGATAAAATTATTGGATAACGTTTTTTAACTCTAAATCATCGATTATCCATTATTATTACTGAATTTATGAGTTTAAATCAAGGTTTTGGGTTGATAAATTGGGAGTTCTTCATAAACTTGAGTTTTGAAGTAAAAGTGAGTTAGTGAACTGATTTTAAGTTCTTTTTCGAAATGATTTTCCCTAATGAGTTCCTAAACTCTTGAGTAATGTTGTCAAGTATTAAGTTTCAAATTCAAATCTTATTTTTGAAATTGGGTATTGTGTTGATTGACCCACATTTCAAGGGAATTGTTGTGGGTGTTGTTGTTTCCGGAAAGTGATTGTGAATACTTGCTTCTTTATAGATAGTGTAGCTTTGGAAGTGATTCGGGGAAGAATCAACTATTGGAGTGATTGTTGATTTATTTAAGGAAGGTGGCTTCCTAAACCTTGTATGCTAGTTGAATTTGTATGCTTCCTTCATTGAGTGCGTGTTGGGAGTAATGGGGATGAGATGAAGGCTTTAAATTGTCCACTTGTTATATCTAAATAAATAAAAAGGGGTTGAAATGAAAAAGGCTATGTGATGAACATGATAATGTGAATTGCCTTATTGTGACCCTTAATGATTGATTGATGAAATGCTTGAAAGCATGATTGTGGACTTAAAATGTATGATTTGTTGTCTCTTCCATGTGGTGTTACTATGCCGAGGTTTTTACCGGTGAGTGTGTTATTATGCAGAGGTCTTTGCGGGTAAGTGTTATTATATCGAGGTCTTTGACGACGAGTGTTATTATGTCGAGGTCTTTGCGGGAGAGTGTTATTATGCCGAGATCTTTGTCGGTCAGTGTTATTATGCCGAGGTCTTTGACGACGAGTGTTGTTATACCAAGGTCTTTACCGGCGAGTGTTGTTATGCTGAGGCCTTTACCGGTGAGTGTTATAAAGCCGATGGGAAATGATTTCGACTAGTGATGTGATATTAAGCCGATGAGAAATGATTCTGGCTAGTGATATTGTGTCGATGGGAAATGGTTCTTGCAAGAGATTGATCATTGTGACCTGATGCACTTGATACTTATGCGTGACTTACTTGTGGATTGTGATAGATGTACTTGTTATGTGTGACTGGACTACTTGTCATCGAGATTGACTTATTTGATTTGTTTGATGTTGAATTGTGAAGATTGAACTGTAAATATTGGGTCTGTGAGTTGTGTATTGTAGAATTGCTAGGTTGGGATGATTACTGTTCAGGTTGTAGTTTGAGAAGGTTCGGTTGGAGTTTAAGGGGTATTCGTTTTCTATCTAGTTGCTTTGTTTAGTAGGTTGCTTGTTGGGTACCATGTTGTTGGTACTCACCCCTTTTTTCTATACTTGTGTAGGTTCCGAGCCCAGACCCGTGTGATCTTCTCCTTCTTCTTCTCCTGACAGTCGAGGCTCGTGAAGGATTTGAGAGGTAGCTGTTTGTCATCCTGGCAGGCCCTCTTTTCCTTTTTCTTTAAGCTTTGTTCTACTTGAGAAATAAAGACTGAGACTTGTATTTATCTTTGAATTCTGTATTTTCATTAGTATTTTGTACACGTGACTACCAGGTTTTATGGTGTTGTTTAGAATGAATAAGTTTTCCGCCTTTGTCTTGTTCTTACTTTACCATTTTCTGCATTTTCTTTCTTTTCGTTGGGTTGAGGCTGACTTGTCTTGGTGGGAATAGACAAGTGTCATCACGTCCGTTTTTGGATTGTGACAGAGATTGACATAAATTTGATTTGCGTGATTTAGGGAACTGACATTTAATTTCCTTTTTAATCTCAATAGACAAGTTTTCTAATGTATCAACTGTCATGTATCCGGATGAATAGGATGTACCTGGATGACACAAATTTGAAGGGATATTTGTAAATTGGAAAAGGGTAGAGATAGAATGTAATTTGCTCCTTACACTATGAGATTCCTAAAAAATTTACAATTAAATACTCCTTCTATTCCCTTTTATATGCCACATTTTTACATTTCACTTGCATTAAGAAACTAAGTAAATTTACGATTCTAACCTTATTAAATGTTTTTTTGAAGTCAACTTTTCAATAAATGATAAATAAATTCATCTTTTATTTTTAATTTGTTTGTTGAGATTTCTTTTTTTAAAATCAGATTTTATAGAGTAATTCAATAATGAGAATAATTAATCAATATATGAAGTAATTACAATGAACATTAATTACTAATTAGTTTTCCTAGGTTGGTCAAATATCTATTTTCAAGACTAATTAACTATCAATGATACAATAGGAAGAATATTGTAATTTATGAATTAATTTTATGAAATGACAAGTATTATGAACCAACTATTTATAGTAATGATGACTTATAAAAAGGAACCGAGGGAGTAAGTAAAAACCATACGGTATCTTCAATAAAATTATTTTTGAAAGACGCACCACAATAAAAACGATATTTAGTGGCAATAGATTTTTCTTTTAATAATAATTGAGTAATTAACATTATTGTATTTATAATTGCTAAAGCTCTTTAATGACATTTATATGGAGTTTTGATCATATATACTCAACATTAACAATTATATTATTGTTGTAAGATTCTTTATTTATTGTAGTGACAATCACACACAAAGCAAATAAAGAAAAAATAATAATGCAAAAAGTTAACAAGATTTTGCTAGGCCTAATCCTCTAAGTAGAAACAAAAAATTTGTCATTATGAAAGAAAAGAAGTGTATAGTGTAATGTTTATGAAAATCACCTCTTCAAATAAATGTCAACAACATACCTAGTGAGATTCTACTAAATAGAGTCTGGAGAGAATCAGATTGTACACAAATCTTACCACTACGTCCACGATTATTTCTAAAAGACTTTCAGCTCAAGTGCATCAAACTCAAGTAAAAAAAGAAAAAAAATAAAGAAAGCATAACATTATATTTAATAAAGAAGAAAAACAATGTACAAATAGTAAATTAAAAAAAAAATAACAGTAGCAAAATAGTGTGGTAATTGAAACACAATAAACAACATATTGCATAGACAACAAAAGCAAGAACTACAAGTGTACTACTAGTACTACGACAAGCACTAACAAGCATAAACTTTCACAAGGCAAGACAACACTCTATTCCTACTAACCTTCTACCCTAATATGCAACCTTAATCCTTTATATATAAAATCATATCCTTAATAATATGAAGTTGCATCATGTCCTATCTAATCACCTCTTTAAACTAATGCCAAAAGATTAAAAAAAAAAAAAGATTCAAATGTTTTTGCAATGCAGCAGCTACATACATGCATTAGAGTTTGGTCATATCTTACTTTGTTTCAATCAGTTTTCCTTTAATTAACCAAACAACATCACATGAGAGGTGAGATAAACTTTCGTAAATTTGCCGCATCATAATGATGCTGAGACATAACGTAACTTCTTTCTTATCAGACATTTTATAGAATAACAACAAAACAAATAGTCGAGGCATGTGGTGGAACAGATAAAATTCCTAAATCAAAAATTTCGATTGCAAATTTTGAAAAATGAAAATTTCCTAGTTGGAACGCTTTCCACATTAATCTAGCCAATAGGACAAGCTGGAGTTAACCCATAATCTGGGGACACTTTAATCTATCTCCTTGTGGAAAAGAATGATATAATTAGAATCAGATTTATCTTATTCTTGCTTATGTAGCTATTCTGTAGTATTTTTCACACTTTAAATATCTAGCTTTAGGTGTAGGGGGGGTTTAGATTAGTGTCATATATAGTTTATTATAAGAGGATATAATTTTCTTTATCTCAATTTATATTAAACACTTATTTTTAGGGGAAACTAAACAAATATTCCATAAAACTAAATAATTAAAAACATATACCTTTTTACATTTATACCTCACTAAATAATTACACTATATACCCCCAACTAATTTCGCTTAACCATACTAAATAAGTATATATATATATATATATATATATATATTGTATTGGTATCATTAAAGTTTCTTGTTCAGAAATTACTAATTAGTCAATGATACTTATGTAGTTTTTTCCTTTTTTTAAGTCAGTCAAAAAAATGATACATTTATATACTTAGTAATAATTTAAATTTAAAGCATCCACTTTATCCTTAATGAGATGATTTATATCCACACAAATATTTATAATTTATTTTAAATAATAAATTTTAAAGTCTTTCTTTCTTAAATTTTGTATTCAATTAAACTGCATTATATAAATTAGAACGATTCAATTATTGAACAATTTCTACGTTAGCTTTTGAATTGAGTTAGGTTAAGAGTCAATTTTCTTGGAACACTTTTAAAGTATATGTCCTTGTAGGACAATAATGATTAGAAACTTTTCCTTCTTGGTTGTTAGTTGTCACTAGAAGGCCTATGATGGAACCAGATAGTCCCCATTCCCTAGCTAGCAACTTGGTACTAGGACTGATCACTTTCTGAAGACAAAATTCTAGCAAGTTGCAAAACAATAGGACACCAACATTGTAGGAACAAGGCAAGTTGTGCTACCTCTCATGCATTAATCATATCATATATCTAATCTGGTTCCACTGTCATAGACCACTATATATTAATTGACAATCTATTCATACCCTACTTGGCTCTTACTCTCAAGCCACACAAACACTCCCCAACCCAACCAAACAACTAATTAATTAAAGTTGTGGTAGCCTTATTTAGATGTTGTCTCTTCACATACAAACCAGAAATTAAGACGATATATATTATGTCAAATATAATATACTTACTTTGTATTAATTTATATGAGTCACTTCTATTTTTATTCAATTTTTAAAAATTATGTAATTACACGACTTAAAATACTCTAATCTCTAAAAATATCCTATTATTTGAATTAATTACAAAATTGTTATTTTTTTCTCTCTTTCTTAACACCCGGATAAATCACTCCATGTCTATCTGATACATTACAATTTTATTTGTGTACAATGTATCTAGTACAAATGTTATTATTGATACATAGCCCCAATTGTTTCAAACCTAAATCAATATGAATATGGTTTATAGTTATGTATCTGATACATAACTTATGTATTGTTTGCTAAGTATCGGGGGAAAGAACAATGTATTCGCGAGTTCTGAAAAATCTGGGAACATTATAATTTGGGAAACTTTCGGGATATGATGTAATTAGTGCCCAATTGTTAGGGTTTCTATACTTTATACTTAAAAGATGACACATTTTTATATTTAGCAATTTAATTTTAAAATACTATTTTACCCTTAATGAAATAATTTATAGTAACACAAACATTTCTGACTTATTTTAGACTACAAGTTAATTTTTTTCTAAAAACTCCATATCAAACCAAACTACTTCACATAAATTGAAACGAAGGAAGTAACGTTTATAAAATAAAACCAACATATTTGAGTTCTGTTAAAAGACGAAAAGTAGAATTGTTAATAAGGTTGTTATCTAGACTAATCATAGGGAAGTTAGGTTTTACCAATAATAAGCACTTCCATTTCTACACTACAAACCTGTTTAGAGTAGGTGATAATCTTATCTAAAAGTTAGTATAAGATAGAATATATATACTTAATATAGTCAAACATGTGAAAATACTTAGCTTTTTGGTTAGCTTGAGATTTAAGCCCATGGAACTTTTACCTACTTTGTAACGATAATGAAATATGTTACTAAAGGTCAATTTTTTTATTATAATTTGAATATTGTCTTTTAAAATAAAATTAATGCCATTAGAAACTAGAAAAGAGTTTAGAAATTACTTCTTCTTAATTATGATTAGAAAATATATATGGAAAGGCATATGTTGTAAATAAAGTTGTTTGCTTCTCTAAATAATAGTGTTAGGTAAAATGAAATAGAGGGGGAAGTAAAGAATGAGCTATCAAATCGTTGCAGCTCTACACGGGACACTTAAAAGCCTAGGGTTATCTTGAATAATATCACCTCTTTTATCTAATGACAAAATACACAACGATTAAAAAGAAAAGAAAAACGAGTTTAAATGTTTTGCAATGAGCAAGCTAGAATACACTTTTAATTTATAATTATAATTATGTATCAAGAAATTGTCTAAGCAATAATTAAGGAAACTTTGATATCCTAAACATCAAACATAATTAACTATGAAAAAATTATCTAAATACGCACCAGGTTATCGGAAATGACCAAAGAACAAAAAAAACGGCTAACCGAGAGAACTTATTTAACCATATTCTCTAAAAAAAATTACCATTTGAAAAAATTACAAAAATTCTTACTCTCTCTTATTCTCGGATACATAACTTTATGAGATGTATCGGTCGGATACATAACTTTACGAGATGTATCGGTCGGATATATAACTTTACGCGATGTATTGGTCGGATACATCACTTTACGCGATGTATCGGTCGGATACATCACTTTACGCGATGTATCGATCGGATACATCACTTTACGCGATGTATCGAGAGGTTGAATGATGTATCCTAAACCGAGGTGCAATGTATTAGAAATCAGGAGGCGATGTATCAGGATGTTGAGCGATGTATCCGAAATTAGGACGCGATGTATTAGGACGTTTTGGATGTGTCCGAATTCCACCAAATTTAAGGGATTTTTGTAATTTGAAAAAGAGTAGGGATAAGATGTAATTAACTCTTAACACTATGAGATTTGTTAAAATTCTCATTAGTTATCTCCAAGATATTGTCGGGCATCCCTTTCCACATTGCATTGACTTCTTTTGTTCTCCGCTTTTTTTTATTTTTTATTTTTTGTCAGTTTGTGTCCATCTCATCTGAAAGTGTCAGCTGATACGTGAAATTTCTCTTTGATAATAGGTGGCAGTGAGACTCGAATCCAAAATATTTGTCTACTATGATATTATGTTAATTAATAAAGTGTATGCCGTGCTTTGGGGAGTTGAGAATAAGCATAGATCCAGAGATTTTCGAATACGGAAGCCTTTCGAACTGCTACTAAATCCTTGGTCAGAAAAGAGTCAACTTGGCGATTGAAACATCTAAGTAGCCTGAGGAAAAGAAAGCAAAGTGATTTCCATAGTAGCAGCGAACGAAATGGGGATCAACGGCCTAAATCGTGAAAACAAAATTATGTGTGAGACAATACAAGCGTCGTGCTGCTAGGCGAAGCAGCCTGAATGTTACATCCTAAATGGCGAAAGTCCAGTAGTCAAGAACATTACTAGCTTACGTTCTAACCCGTATAACGCGGGATATGTGAAATCCCGCGTAAATCAACACAAAGAGCAAGGTCCACCTTGTATGACCATCTATTCTAAATATTCAAACTATTAAAAATAGAATGCTTTATTTAATTAATTAATTAAGTATATTGTTTCCTCTTTTAGTATGGGGAATTGGATGTGGTTGTAAGAAGACTTATTTTTCCATAGAGAAATATGGGACGCAGAAAAAAGTTTGGTGTAAACCACTAGCTAGGATATCTAGTACTCTTTTCTTTTGTCATTGGGTTATCAATGTATTCACGTAAAGGTAAAAGGACTAAACGTATAGCAAAAGCATAAGGATAATATGGTCCCTGGACTAAATTGTGACATTTTCACATTCTGCGGACCAAATTGAAGAGACTCCAAAATTTGTGGGCTTAAATGAGTAGTAAAGTATCTCATGTTCATTTCCTAATAGTTTGTCTATATATACCACCATGAAATAAAGAACAATTATCAGAAAACATTTCCAATTATAGTAGCCCCTTAGACCATCACATAATAAACTGAAGAAAATAAGATCCACTAGGACCACTACCATCTTTCACGGTTCGTTTAATAATAGGGATAATGAATAACTAATTTCGTAATTAATTTTAGGATGAGTTTATTACATGTTTGGTTGGAACAAAATTATAGGATGGTTTATTATGAGATTGCAGTGTTATTTTGGTCTCACATTAAGAATTGGATATAAATTTTGAAATAACTAATCCTGGAATAATTAATTCTATGATAACTTGATCTCCAACCAAACAAGTCCTTATGAATTACTCCCTCCGTCCCATTTTGTGTGGCATTATTTGACTTGACACACACTAATTAATAAATGGAAAGGAAGACTTTAGAAATTTGTGGTCTAAAACAATCCTTAGTTTTTTTATGACAAGAGAAACCCGCATCCGCTACCCTTTGGGTGTGCACGGAGTAAAACCCCAAGTCTTATGCAATAACTAGCAAACCACACAGAAGAGGTAACTCGCACTAGGCAAGTTCGGTGCGACGAGCTCGACCCAGAAGGCAAACCTCTTGCTTTTGCTGACAAGGAGTTTTGAACTAGAGACCTCCAACATGGAAGTCCCAAACCCAAAACATTATATTGGGTCACCCGGAAGGGTCACATTCCTTAATATTTATGTGGTTGTAAAACATTTCATTAAAAGTAAAAATTAAATTTTTAAAGTTAAATTATTTTTATGTATAATAAAATAATATTTTATTTGAAATAGCCAAAAAAAAAAGTGTCACATTACGTAGGAAGTATATTATTATAAAAAGTCACCAAGCATCTATTATTGAATTTATTTGGCCCTTGACTTACTGTCCTCGTTAATTAGTGTTCTTAGTAGTTTATTGTTAGTGAATTCGGCGAGCGGAATGTAAATTAAAGATAGAAAAAGATTAATCAATGAAAAGATATTGACAATTCAAAAGTACCAAACATAATTGACCTACTAAGAAAATGATTTTACATAAGACAAGCTATAAAATTGACAAATAAAAATACAAATTAATTTTTTTATAGCAAGTCGATAGTCCTTTGCTTAAGAAGATTACAATTCAAAAAGTAATATTTCAAGTTTGATATCAACGACCGGCTACTATCGTCCATTTAATAATTTCACTTATTTCTTGAAAATATTAAACAAATTAACCATTCGATTTATAACTGTTATTAGTCCTTCGGCTTTCTTACCTTCAACAAAAGGTTATTGTTGACCAAAAAAGCTTCAATTGGAACTCCTATTGAAATGCTCTCCATACATGAATCCCCTGTAAAAAAAAATGTTGCTTTTATATGCTTCCCTCGATACTCATATGAATTTTTTCTGAAAAAATAGATGTCATTCTAAAAGACGCAAATATGATAAAATTTTATTCTTGATTGTCCACACACTCTATGAATATATGAGGTTTTCTTGAGTCCCATCAATCTATACATCAAATGATAAATTTCTAAGATATGATCTTGATAAGTTATGTCGCAGAGGAATTGAAATTAAATGACTATCCATAAATACATTATTTATACATTGTATATATATATATATATATAGTTATACACTATATAAACAATATAGATTCATAGAAGGATGCACAGGAACAAGGACAAGGCTCGGGCACAACATAGTTGGGCATGGTTGGACTATGCGGAGCTATTGGCAAGCAGTCGGGGAAGCCACAAGAATACAACACACAATATGTAGAAATTGCCATCAACGGACGACCAGCCCGTGCCACGGTAGAATCTGGTGAAGAAGCCAACATTATGACCAAGACAACAACAACAAGAATTGGGGCTAAGTTACAATCCAAACAACATCCGCCTCAAGACGGTCAATACACCACTGACTCCCGTGTGCGGAGTCACCCATGGAGTAAGGTAGGTGGCAAGGTAAGACTAACTTCACTATCGCTCCCCTAGATATCTTTGATATCATTCTAAGGAAAGAGTTCTTCCAAAAGTTCCACACAATGATCGATCCCTACCTCCAATGACTCTTGGTCATGGAGCGAGAAAGATCATGCATGGTGCCTCTAGTCAAGGTGCCAAAGACGGAAGGACAACCCCAATTATCGGCCATGCAGGTTATGAAGGGCCTAAAGAAAAGGGAGCCAACGTTTATTACCGACATTGCAAGTTTGGAAGAAGACAACGGTGCTAAGGGGTCATTGCCACTGGTCATAGAGAAGATTCTAGAAGAGAACAAGGATGTGATGTCGGAAGAGCTACCAAGGAACTTATCTCCTAGACGGGAGGTGAACCATAAGATCGAGCAGGAGCTTGGAGTAAAATCGTCTACATATTCCCCATATCGCATGGCTCTACCCAAGTTAGAAGAATTGAAGAAGCAGTTAAGGGAGTTACTCAAAGCCAGTCACATCCGCCCGTCGAAAGCACCCTATAAAGCGTCGGTCATGTTTCAAAAGAAGAAAGATGGGTCGTTACATCTATGCATCAATTATCGGGCTCTAAACAATGTGAAAATTAAGAACAAATACCCCATCCCGCTCATTGGTGACTTTTTTGACACACTTGGGCAGGCCAAGTACTCTACCGAGGTTGAGCTTAGGAAAAGCTACTAGCAAGTTCACATATCAGAAGGGGATGAACCAAAGACGATGTGTGTAACAAGATATGGAGCTTATGAGTAGTTGGTGTTCCTCTTCGGTTTGACCAATGCACCTGCAACCTCTTGCACACTGATGAACAAGATCTTTCATCCCTACCTAGGTTAGTTTGTAATGGTATACTTAGATGACATAGTCATCCATAGCAATACCTTGGAGGAACATGTCTAATACTTGAAAAGGTTTTCCAAGTCCTACTAGAGAACCAACTTTACATCAAGTGGGAGAAGTGTGAGTTTCCCCAGCATGAAATACACTTCCTGGGGCATGTCATTAGCCAAGGCCAATTAAGGATGGACGAGGCAAAGGTACGGCTATCAAAGAATGGGAGTCACCCAAAAGGTTACCGAGCTAAGATCTTTTCTTGGACTGGCTAACTATTATCGCAAGTTTATTAGTGGTTACTCCGCCAAGGCTTCACTAACCAGGCTTTTGAAGAAGAATGGGCCATAGTCTTAGAGCGAGCTGTGTCAGAAGGCGTTCGATGATCTCCAGGCTACTGTGACGGAAGAGACAGTCTTGATGCTACCTCATTTTTCAAAGACGTTTAAAGTGCACATGGATGCTTTAGACTTTACCATTGGGGGCGTCTTGATGCAAGATAATACCACATTGCGTACGAGAGCTATAAGCTAAATGAGACCAAACGGCGGTACATCGTGCAAGAGAAGGAGAGGAAGGCCATAGTGCATTGGTTACGCATATGGAGACATTACCTACTAGGCTCCAAGTTAATAGTCAAGACATACAATGTAGCCACTAGCTACTTCAGCTCACCCCTAAGTAAGCTAGGAGGTAGGACTTCCATGCCAAGTTTGACTATGTATGGAGTACAAGCCACGCAGGGGAAATGTTGTGGCCAATGCTCTAAGTAGAAAGGCCAAAATTGCTGCCATCACTACAGTCCACTGTGACATCCAAGACACTATAAAGGATGGAATGCAGCATGACCCAGAAACAAAGTGACCTATGGAGTTAGTTGCCCAAGTGTCACGACCCAAAGTACACCCTAGACGTGACATGACGTATAAGATCCTAAAAGGCCCTACACAAGCCACTTGACATACATATACATAATATAATACACAAAATTAAAGAAATCTGATATGAATAAAAGAGTTCGACATTTAAAATCAGAACTCTCTCATAGTCATGAAAAGCCTTCAACTACATCAAAGGAAAAGGTCGGGACGTAAACTGTACACAATGTACAACATCTGAAGAACTAAAATATAGGGAAATCAAATTAAAGACGCCTTTGTCCTCGAAACATGATGACTCACCAACTCAACGAACTCCAAATGATCACCAACTAGCAACAAGTGGAAGGAGATAAAGTGTCACACCCTACATTAGTGAAACAGTGTAGGCACAAGTATGTATTAGTACATTGAATGTACTAAGTATGAGCGATATGCATAAAAACATGAATCAGGACAATAAGGAGACATAATCGAACATATGAAATACATGACCAAGCTAAACATCGTAAAAGCCTTTAAAGACGCATCATAAAACTTTGACATGGTCAATGCATCTTAAATAATAAGGAAAGCTTCATAAACCATTTGAAAGTAACTTCATTCATTTTGTAGGATATTTACGATTAACCGACATAGACCACATGAGCTAGAACGTGGAATTCAGTTTCTTGCTCCCATACCTAAAAGAGATGTCCTTACTTACCAAGGCACGACCTTAACTTCTATCTTAGATGGATCCACTAGCTATGTCACTTAAAACAACCTATGGGGGCACGTAGTTAGGGAAAAAAGATTGCTACTAGAGACCCCATCTCTACTAATGGGATAGCCTCCATCTTAATATCCTCTTGGTGCTAAGTAAAATCCCAACGAAATTAGTCATAAATATAAATATATCATCATCCATGGAAAAGCACAATTAATTTACTAATCCAAGCTAAAAACATCATAGAATAACTCTCTAAATCTTGAAACGTGCATGTGTGAGAAAACCTTTCACCAAACTATGATCCCTTAACGTGAGAAAACCTTTCACCATTTAGTTGATGCTAATATTAAAGCAATCTATTTTCATAAATCATGCATGTCTTCCATGAAACCATCACTCATAGCTTCATAATTTATTCATAAATTTATACCCTTCTAGGGTTC
This sequence comes from Solanum etuberosum, assembly GCA_029582245.1. NCBI lineage: Eukaryota > Viridiplantae > Streptophyta > Magnoliopsida > Solanales > Solanaceae > Solanum > Solanum etuberosum. The sequence goes on along the minus strand of JAJONR010001613.1, from coordinate 37,563 downwards.
ATAGTCAAAATTATGTATCATGTATCATGCATGGGTTCATATGAAATTGATTTGAAAGCATGTAACTGAAGTCTAAAAAATCATAATAAGATCAAAATCGAACAATTGAATCCATTCAAATAGAACCCATAAGGGATTGAATGAAAACATAACCAATTCAGGGAAACTCAATTGGAGAATTGAGAAATATTTAGGACTCAATGGGTGAATGGAACCATTGATGAACTCCCACATACCTTTATCATAGAGCCCAAATCAATGGTGAAAAAGGAGACTTGATTTGAAAACCCTAGCTCATTCTTCCTTGACTGTGAGAGAGAAAACTTGAGAAGATTTTGGAAATTTTTTGGGGGAATGTAGATTTTAAGAGTAAAATCAGTTATAGGGTCTAATAATAGGTTAAAACAACGTAGTATAGGTATTAGGTGCATAGAAAAAGACTCAAATACCCTTAAAATTAATTGTTGAACAGGACTACGGGTTCGACCTACGGTCCATAGAACTTACTAGAGACCGTACTAGTCGACCGTAGACCAAGTACTAGAACCTTAAAATTCATCCAACTTTGATGAGACCTTTATATGGCCCGTAGGAATTCCTATGGTCCGTAGAACCAAACCCTAGAACTCAACTTTAACCCCAAAATTTCACTAAATCTGAATTGTTTCTACGGAACCCATCTACGGTCCATAGAATATCCCACGACTCGTCCTTGTCAATAGTACATCAAGTTACTAGGACTTTAAATTTCCCAAAAATTGAACCACTTACTATAGATGTACTCTATGGTCCGTAGAAGCATCTACAACCCATAGAATGGATCCATAGAACACAACCAGTAGCTAAAAAGGTGAAAATTTTCCTTTTTCAAATTTTGAGGTGTTACAATATCTCTCCCTTGGGGATATTAATCCACGAATAAGACTCAAGCTTGCATGAATAGAGTATGAGGGAAACTAACAATCCAACATGAATGCAGATTTCATCAAAATGCACATAAATATGGAGAATCACTCCAAGCTAAATCATAACATCAAAATCAAGTTTTCATGAACATGCATGCATATGGAAACATGGAAAGGACTAAAACGCATGAATCAGATAGAATGAACCATGAGGAGATAATACTTCAAGCTAGAATACGAGCAAAGAAAAGATATGAGGATACCGGGACATCATATCGACTTCGGTCTCCCAAGTAGCCCTCTCAACTAATTGATTCCTCCTAAGAACCTTCACAGAACAACTTTTTTGTTTCTCAACTTCCGAACTTGCCGGTCTAAAATCTCAATAGGAACCTTTTCATAAGAAATATTTTCTTTAATTCCAAAACCTTCCAAAGGCACAATGGATGTCGGATCTCCAACACACTTCTTCAATAAGTAGACATGGAAAACTAGATGTACCAATGCTAAATCATTAGGCAACTCAGCAACCTTGCCAGTACGCCTTAAAATCTAATATGGGTCCACATAGTAGGGAGTAAGCTTCCCTTTCTTTCAAAATCTCATTACACCCTTCATGGGTGAAATTTGTAAGTACACCGAATCCTCAACATCAAATTTTAGTTCTCTTCTTCTAAATTGGAATATGAATTTTGTCGACTTTGAACCATTTTCAACCTTTCACGAATAAGTCAAACTTTTGTCATAGCCTCATGCACCAACTCGGGCTCTATCAAAGCAACCTCACCAACTTCAAACCAACCTATAGGAGACCTACACCTTCTACAATAAATAGACTCAAATGGTGCCATTCATATGCTAGAATGATAGCTATTATTATAACAAACTCAATCAATGTCAAATAATCATCTCAATTACCCTTGAAATCAATTACCCAAGCTCTTAACATATCTTCTAGAGTTTGAATGGTATGTTCAGCTTGTCCATCGGTCTGAGAATGGAAAATCTTGCTAAGTTTCACTTGAGTACCAATACGTTTCTGAAATGATTTCCAAAACTGAGATGTAAACTGAGTACCTCGATCGGAGATAATGGACAAAGGTACTCCAAGCAACCTTATCATTTTCCGAATATAAATCTTGGCATAATTTTCTTAGAAGAATGAAGTTTTAACAGAAAGAAAGTGAGCCAATTTTGTCATTCAGTCCACGATGACCCAAATCAAATCAAACTATCGATGAGCATGGGGTAAACCCGTAATGAAGTCCATATTTAAATCTTCCCAATTTCATGTAGGAATACTAATTTTTTGACCCAAACCACCTAGTTTATGATGTTCAACTTTTACTTGTTGACAATTCGGATATTTAGCAACAAATTTTACAATATCCTTTTTCATAGACTTCCCAACAATTGCGGTACATCTTGGTGGCTCCCGGGTGAATAGAATACCGAGAACTATGGGCTTCTGTTAGAATTTGATTTCTCAACTCATCAACATTCAAAAAATACAATTGGCCTTGTTATCGAAGGACACCATCTCCCCTTGAAAGAAAGCATCAATGGCTTTTTCAGAAACCAACTTTTTCAACTCAACCGTAATCGAATCAAGATCTTACTTAGCCTTAACATCCAATACAAAAGATGATGTCATACCATTATGAACAACTACACCACTTTCATTAGAATCAACCAAGCGAACACCCAATCGGGAAAATCTACGAACATCACGAACTAACTCCTTCTTATCATTCTCAACATGAGCAACACTACCCATCAAAAATCGACTAAGAGCATCTGCGAGCACATTCACCTTACCGACATGATATAGGACACTCATGTCGTAATCTTTCAACAACTCAAGCCACCTCAGTTGGCAAAGGTTAGATCTTTTTGGGTGAACACATATTTCAAACTCTTATGGTCGGTAAATACATCGACATGAACACCGTACAAGTAATGCATCCAAGTCTTTAGACCAAACACTACCACCGCTAACTCTAAATCATGAGTCGAATAATTTTTTCCATCCACCTTAAATTGCCTTGAAGCATAAGCAATGATTTTCTCAAGTTGCATCAAAACACAACCAATACCAATTTATAAAGCATCACAAAAACCATCCGATCCTTCTAGTAACATCAAAATAGGGGCCGAAGTGAGTCTATCCTTCAATTCTTAGAAAATCTTCTCACAGGCTTCCGACCATAAGCATTTTACCTTCTTTTGAGTAAATGTCTTTAAACGTAAAGCAATAGAGGAAAATCCTTCCATGAATCTTCTATAGTAACCGACTTAAACCAAGAAACTCCATATATCTTAAGCAAACAAGGGTCTAAGACAATTCTGAACTGCCTTGGTTTTCTTAGGATCGACTTGAATACCTTCATCGGAGAAAATATGGCAGAGAAAAGCAATGGACCTCAATAAAAACTCACATTTTCTAAACTTAACATACAATTCCCTACCCTTGAAAATTTGCAACACGATCCTCAAATGTTCAACATGTTCATCCTCACTCCGCGAGTAAATCAAAATATCATCGATAAACACAATCACAAACATATCAGGATATTTCTTGAAGACCCTATTCATCAAATCCATAAATGTTGTTAGGGAATTAATCAACCCAAAAGACATTATTAGAAAATCATAATTACCATACCGAGACAGAAAATCCATCTTCGGAATGTCATTCTCCTTCACCCTCAATTGGTGATAGCCCAACCGAAGGTCAATGTTAGAGAAGTAACTCACTCCTTGAAGTTGATCAAACAAATCGTGTATCTTTGGAATAGGATACTTATTATTAATGGTAACTTTATTCAATTATTGATACTCAATGCACATTCGGAGACAATCCCCCTTCTTCCAAACAAACTACACCAGAGCACCCCATGGAGAGATATCGATCTAATAAAACCCTTATCAAATAAATCTTTCAATTGGTCCTTTAACTCTTTGAGTTCTGCTGAAGCCATACGATAAGAAGGAATAGAAATAGGCTACGTATCTAGGAGAAGGTCAATACCAAATTTTATTTCCCTTTTGGAAGAAATATCGGGAAGACCATTGGGAAACACTTCCGAAAACTCATTTTCAATCAGAACTGACTCAAGAGTATGGGTCTCGGAATCTATATTTCTAACCCAAATAAGATGATAAATGCAACTCTTAGAAATCATTTTCCAAGCTTTTAGGCAAGATATGAACTGACCCTTAAGAACATAGTTTCTCCCTTCCAATGACATGATATGTTCATTCAAAACCTTAAAAGTGACCAATCGGGCCCTACAATCTATGGAAGCATAACGTGCATGAAGCCATTACATCCTAAGAATGACATCAAAATGTAACATATCAAGCTCTACAAGATAAACAGGAGTACCTCTATGCGAAATCGAAATAGGAAAATTTCTATAAACTCTCTTAGCCATTATAGAATCACCAACAAGAGTAGATACATGAAAGGCATTAGAAAAGTTTCAGGACTAAAATCAAATCTCATGGCCACATAGGAGTAAAAAATGATAAGGTAGAACATGTATCAAGTAAAGCCTACACATAAAAAAGAAAGACTTTAAACATACCGGTCACCATATCCGGAGAACCCTCGTGATTATGTCGCGTCTGAAGAGTATATAATCTATTTTGCTTTGAATCACCCAAATTGGAACCACCTGGTTGAACTTTCCTACAATCCCTTCCCTTAATAGCGAGCAATGGGCAATCTGTCATCTTGTGACTACTCTTTCACACTTAAAGCAATCATCTGTTCCGACCAAACACTAGCCATCATGTTTCTTACCACACCTAGTGAAAGCGGGAATAGAAGATCCATTACCACCATTTCCTCCTTGAGGCTTAGGGTTAGGCACCCTATCTTTGTTGACTTAGGAGCCAGAGCATTAAAGAAAACTTGAAGTGAAAACTTTTTTCGGAATTGAGGAAGCCCTTGTCCACCAAACCTATAATGAGAAAACTCATCATCACCGGTTCTTTCCCTCTTGGACTCTTTTGCCCATTCCTTGAGCTTTTCCTCTTTAACTTTTTAGGCATGTATCAAATGATAAATATCCATATCTTTGATCAACATGGCTATACAACACTCTTTGAAAACCATATCAACAAACCCGACATGAATTTGTTCATCCTTTCCCTAGAGTCAAAAACCATAGTCGAAACATACTTAGCCAATTGAGTGAACTTCAAAGAATACTCCTTCACACTCATATTGCCTTGAAAGAGATTAGTGAATTCAAGCATTTTGAATTCTCTCATTTCAAGAGGAAAGAAACAGTCAAGTAAAGCTCCCTTAAATTTCTACCAATCTAGAGGACTTGCATCAATAGCCCTCTCACATTTCTATTGTTCAAACCTGACTTGAGAAACACCCTTGAGTTGATAAGCGGCCAACTCCGCCTTCTCAACCTTAGACAATCTCATAGTTCCCACTATCTTATACACCTAATCAATGGACTCTTGAGAATCCTCATCAACCTTAGACCCATGAAATTCTGGAGAAATCATCTTAGTGAAGTCTCTTATCCTTGCCACCATCGTATCCACATTTGGGTTCATCGGAGCATTAGCCTTTCTATTAGCTTGGGTCTTCATAGCTTGAGCCATTACTTGGAAATCAACTCATAATTCGGCATGGATCACTTGTTGGGCCAAAGGATAAACGGAGCTTGGGGAACCTCGGGTTCTACATTGTCATTGCATGTATTCCTTCTTACATAAGCTCTTTGAGGGGCCATATTCTAAAAAGATCAAACACAATTTAGGAGAAGGATCATAATAGAGATAGACTCTATGGCATGACTTTAAAGTAATGAAAGAAGTCAAGTTTCTAAATTCTTTGTAGCCTCTTATTTATAAATGTGGCGCGCTTCACACTTATGAACACGACCTTACTCAATGTGGTTTGTGAGACATCCTAGAACCTTTTCTAAGAACCTACCTTTTCTAAAAACCTGTGCTCTGAATACCAAGTTTGTCATGACCCAAAGTACACCCTAGACGTGACATGACATATAAGACCCCGAAAATCCCTACACAAGCCACTTGACATATATATACAATATAATAGACAAAAGTAAGGAAATCTCATGCGAATAAAAGAGTTTGACATTCAAAAGCAAAACACTCTCATAGTCATGAAAGGTCATCTAGTACATCAAAGAAAGTGGTCGGAACGTAATCCGTACACCACATACAACATCCGAAGAACTAAAATATAGGTAAATCAAAGTAAAGATATGTTTTTCCTCGGAACATGAGTATTCATAAACTCTACGAACTCCAAATGATTACCAACTAGCCACGAGTGGAGGGAGAGGAAGCATCACACCTTACATAAGTGAAACAATGTAGGCACAAGTATGCATTAGTACATGGAATGTATAAAGTATGAGAGATATGCAAAAAAATATGAATCATCACAATAATGGGAGATAATCAAAAACATAAAATGCATGACCATGCTAAACATCGTAAAAGTCTTTATAGAAGCATCATAAAACTTTAACATGTTCAATGCATCTTAAATCATAAGAAAACCTTCATAAAATATATGAAAGTAGCTTAGTTCATTTTGTGGGATATTTACTATTAATCGACATAGACCACGTGAGCTATAACATGGAATCTAGTGTCTTGCTCCCACACCGAAAATAGATATTCTTACTTTACAAGGCAAGGATCTTAACTCCTATCTTAGGTGGATCCACTAGCTATGTTACTTAAGACAACCTATGGGGGCACGTCATTAGGGACAAAGAGATTGCTACTAGAGAACCGCCCTCTATTAACGAGAGAGCCTCCATCTCAACATCCTCTCGGTGCTAAGTAAAATCCCAATAGAATTAGTCATAAGCATATAATCATCCCTGAAAAATCACAATTAACTTGCTAATTCAAGCTAAAAACATCAGAGAATAGCTCCTTAAATCTTGAACCATAAATGTGTGAGAAAACCTTTCATAAAATCATGATTCCTTAATGTGAGAAAACCTTTCACCATTTAGTTGATGCTAACGTTAAAGAAACATAGATCATAAGACATCATAGCTTCATAATTTCTTGATAAATTCATACTCTTCTAGGGTTCATAATCAAAATCATGTATCATGCATGGGTGATACGTCCAAACTTACACTTTACTTAACAAGTATAAACGGTTGAAGTCATTACATAATTCAACAAGATTTGAGGTCGATCCCACAGGGAATATAGAATAAACAAGTCCACTTTTTATTATGTTCAGCTGCGATTAATATTTCCTGAAATAAAAATAAATACGTAAGGTAAATTGGGTTTCTGATATAGTGTTCAAGTTACTTATAGTAACTAGAATCCAATTGTAGCGGTGACAGGTGATAGTTCCAAGTTTTGATTATCAATTAGAATAGACTAGGATTGTGTTGACCATGCCATTGGAATAGTAGATTTCATACAAATAACAGTCTCTTGATTGATGCATGAATTATTAGCAAGTTAAGTACACCTAAATGTTTTCTAAAAACCTTTTCTAAAAACCTACCTTTTCTAAAAACCTGTGCTCTGAATACCAAGTTTGTCATGACCCAAAGTACACCCTAGACGTGACATGACATATAAGACCCCGAAAAGCCCTACACAAGCCATTTGACATACATATATACAATATAATAGACAAAAGCAAGGAAATATCATACGAATAAAAGAGTTTGACATTCAAAAGCAAAATACTCTCATAGTCATGAAAAGTCATCTAGTACATCAAAAGAAGTGGTCGGGACGTAATCCGTACACCACGTACAACATTCGAAGAACTAAAATATAGGTAAATCAAAGTAAAGATGCCTTTTTCCTCGGAACATGAGTATTCATAAACTCTACGAACTCCAAATGATTACTAACTAGCCACGAGTGGAGGGAGAGGAAGCATCACACCCTACATAAGTGAAACAATGTAGGCACAAGTATGCACAAGTATGCATTAGTACATGGAATGTATAAAGTATGAGAGATATGCATAAAAATATGAATCATCACAATAATGGGACATAATCAAAAACATGAAATGCATGACCATGCTAAACATCGTAAAAGTCTTTAGAGAAGCATCATAAAACTTTAACATGTTCAATGCATCTTAAATCATAAGAAAACCTTCATAAAATATTTGAAAGTAGCTTAGTTCATTTTGTGGGATATTTACTATTAATCGACATAGACCACGTGAGCTATAACATGGAATCTGGTGTCTTGCTCCCGCACCGAAAAGAGATATTCTTACTTTCCAAGGCAAGGATCTTAACTCCTATCTTAGGTGGATCCACTAGCTATGTCACTTAAGACAACCTATGGGGGCACGTCATTAGGGATAAATAGATTGCTACTAGAGACCCGCCCTCTACTAACGAGAGAGCCTCCATCTCAACATCCTCTCGGTGCTAAGTAAAATCCCAATAGAATTAGTCATAAACATATAATCATCCATGAAAAATCACAATTAACTTACTAATTCAAGCTAAAAACATCAGAGAATAGCTCCTTAAATCTTGAAACATGAATGTGTGAGAAAACCTTTCACAAATCATGATTCCTTAATGTGAGAAAACCTTTCACCATTTAGTTGATGCTAACGTTAAAGAAACATAGATCATAAGACATCATAGCTTCATAATTTCTTGATAAATTCATACTCTTCTAGGGTTCATAATCAAAATCATGTATCATGCATGGGTGATACGTCCAAACTTACATTTTACTTCACAAGTATAAACGGTCGAAGTCATTACATAATTTAAAAAGATTTGATGTCGATCCCACAGAGAATACAGAATAAACAAGTCCACTTTTTATTATGTTCAGCTGCGATTAATATTTCCTGAAATAAAAATAAATGCGTAAAGTAAATTGGGTTTATGATATAGTGTTCAAGTTACTTATAGTAACTAGAATCCAATTGTAGCAGTGACAGGTGATAGTTCCAAGTTTCAATTATCAATTAGAATAGACTAGGATTGTGTTGCCCATGCCATTGGAATAGTAGATTTCACACAAATAGCAGTCTCTTGATACGATGCATGCATTACTAGCAAGTTAATTACACCTAAATGTTTTTCAGCCCTATTAGGTGAATGTCACTCATCTCTTCTCAGTCTTAGAGTGTTACTCTTTTCAGATTTAGAAAACGATTCCCTCTTCAGCTCAAATCTTCAGAACGAGTTATTCAATTAAGGAGTTCAGTTGTTTCTAGATTTCCCAAATCATATCCTTCTCTCTCCAGTAAGTGATGAATAGAGACAAGTTCTAATGCATGCACTCGTTAGAAAACAATCAATGTGAAAATAGAAACAAAGCATGAAAAACATCAATTTACAGTCATTCATGGTTGATTTTAACGTTGTTCCCTATTCATGGTTCCCACAACCCTAGTTGTGGTGTTTAGCTACTCATGTTCTCAACAAAACAATTGTGAAATATTGATGAAACTTTAGAAGCAAAAACTTACAATAATGAAAACCAATCAATTTTGATTAAGATCTCGAATCCAAGATCAAAACGCTGATCAAACTATCCAAGCGTGAATAATAATAATAAAAACCCCAAGTAACTAATTATATTCTTAAAGATGAATCCTAGTCAAAGTAGGAAAGTAGTTTAGTTGACAACATTCACGGACAGGCAAATGGCTTGTGAAGCTTTTCACAGTCCGTTTAAGCCTCCCATGATCCTACAGTTAGAAATATTTGTTCAGGTTTAGCCTCATGTTCCTACACTTACAATAATAAAAACCAATCAATCTTGATTAAGAACTCAAATCCAAGATCAAAATGCTAATCAAACTATCCAAACGTGAATAATAATAATAAAAACCCCAAGTAACTAACTATAGTATTAAAGATGAATCCTAATCGAAGTAGGAAAGTAGTTTAGTTGACAATATTCACGAATAGGCAAATGGCTCGTGAAGCTTTTCACAGTCCGTTTAAGCCTCCCATGATCCTACACTTAGAAATATTTGTTCAGCTTTAGCCTCATCTTCCCACGAGCTTTTGTACGGTCCGTATAAGTCTTCACGGATCGTATGCAATCTCGTTCGACTGTCTTCACACTTGGACTTCAACTTGACTTGACCTCGAAGCTTCACGGACTCCTGGCCTTATCGTGTAAGTCGTACAGGCTATATAGGGTCTCGTTCAGTTTGACTTGCCTTTTTCTTCCTACAGAACATCTTCACGATTAGGTTTACGGGCTGTTTAAGGGTTCACGACTCGTATGGCCTTTCGTCAACACTCCTTTATTGTCATTTCAGCTTCTCTCTTTTAACTATTTTCAAAAACTTTTGTTCCAGCAAATTAAACTAAAATAACATCATATCAACAAAAACATGCTTGGTTCCTTGTAATAATCCTTTGTTTTGGGTATCAATTTTGCTATAAGTCTCTGACACATCAACGCTCTCAACTTAGAACCAATGTTTATCCACAAGAGATGAAAAAGACCAATACTTGATGCTCAAATACATAAGAGAAATATCAAAGATATGCCGCAACTACATCCACAAAAATATACACTCAAAATCATCTAGCTAACCTACAAGGATCTATGGACGATATTTCACTACACATTCAATCATGATTATGGAAGTAACAATCTTTCAATAAACTAAACGACTAGAAAATGCAAACATAGTGCCCTCACCTCAAAAAAGCCCCTCACACATGATTTTAGATAAGATTGGGACCAACAAATACAATCTCTCTCGAAAAGAACTTCTGACAATGCAAGTACACAGACCATAGGATTGCCCTCATTTTCTACACCTTGATTATTAAACAACCGGAATAGGATCACTATAGGACTTTATTGGCTTGTAATGTTGGCTTGGGTTAGGGAATTGAATATTTAGGAATATGAGTGACTAGATTACCTTGGTCTCCCAAAGTTACTTTTTAGTACACAACTCTTGCTTATACATTTCCGAGCTTCTTTCTTTCTTGCATCCCGACACCCACATCATTTCCTTTTCTTCTTTTCTTCTTTTTTTTTTTCCTTTTTCTCTTTCTTTTTTTTTTTTTTTAAATATATCCACCGTCTACTAAGCATTTTTATTTTGTGTTGCGGTTCGGTGCCTCCGGAAAAACCAAGGATACGACAGTGATAAGTTTTTTCTTCTTTATTTTGCTCATACCAACCCTCAACATAGGCTTTTAAGCTGAGTTGTGGCATCGTTCTTTCGGAGATACAAGGATACGACATCAAATAGGGCTTACAAACAAAACTCAATTTCAAGGCTCAAACAGGGTTCAAAGGGTTCATAATTTCATTTGGTAGATGTTTTTTTGCTACTGTGGGCTATACAACAAAAATGGCTTATGATCATTTCCTATCCAACTATCTAACAATATTGGCAAGACTACTTTGGAAAGTTCTAGCTTATACATACATAGTGAAACTTCAAACAAACACTCACACACTCCTTGCACATGCTTCCACTCTCTAACATTCAATCAACAAATTCATGTTCTAGTTAGCAATGATCAACATGTAGGTAGATAAGATGTCATACAAAGAGCCTAGACAGTCAACTATCAAATCAAAAGTTGTTTTCAACATACTTAACATAAAAACACTTTCCCTATTTCACATACTTCAATGATTTATTAGTACTTATACAAGCAAAATAACACCCTACAACTACTAATGGAAGGTTTCCCATTCACCCCCCCCCCCTTAAAAAAAGTGTTTCACCCTCAAAGTACAAAATAAAAGGCAGTGAAGAGGGGCCATACCTGCGACGCTCTAGGCATCAATAGTTGGAGTGATCGTGGCACCCGCATCAGCTGGTGCCTTCTCTGATTGAGGCTCTCTCATCAGAAGATCCACTGGAGTACCACTAGTCGTGGTCTCGAGGACATCGCTACCAAAGGTGCCAGAACTCAATGCACTAGTGTGCTGCTGATCTTATACCTCTTGTTCACGGGCAGCTCTCCTAGAAGCCTTTGAGCTGGTCGAATTCTTTTGGCTTCTGCTTGGGAGGAGTGATCGGGTTGGGTGGTTTCAAGCTCTCTTTTATTTTCCTTCCCTTTTTATTTTTTTGGCCTCGAGAGATCGCCCCAAATATCACCCATTGTTCCTAATTTTGGGGGGAAGTTGAACAGATCTGTTAATGAATCTGTTGCTAGAGTTGGAGTCACCTCTATCAATTTGTCAGCCAATTTTTCCATATGAGCTCGCATCACATCTAATTAAGTTTGTAGGGACTCGACATCAAGAGAGCTCAAGGCATATATCCGGCCTGTGAGGTCAGTCTCCAAACCATAAATGTGGCCTATTATCACAACAGTCTCATTTTGGAGCTCATCACGCAGTCTATGTTCAGCAACTTGGACTTGACTCTCGACCACCTGTGGTAATTTTTCAACTACCTATTCTAGTATTTCTATGGTCTGTCTCTACTCTGCCACAAGATTTTCTAGAAATGCCATAGAAACCGTGACAACTGTACATATGGCTCACAAGGTAGATGATGTTGTGGACCTAACCCCTAGATCTGCCTACACTGTCCCATCTGTAGACTCTCCAGCTACTCCCTTAATCGGTGTCAACTCAGCTGGTAAATTTGGCAACATAGCCAATGGTGCAGTCAGAACCATTTTTGCTCTGTACAATGGGTTTTCCAAATCTTTGATCAATGTTCTAGATGTGTATTTAGTGGAATCGGCTCGACGATCAACTATCCTGTTATCCGACACTTGAGCATTATCACACGATCTTCTTATTAGACAAGGAAAGGGAATACCTATTTTTTATTCAAAGTATGATCCCTCATTTTGGTGGCAAACAGTCGACCCACATTCAATGTATATTGGACCATAATACAAGATATTAAAGATGCTTGTGAGGGAGAGATGGTATTGTCATTTACTATCGGCCTTAACTATGCACGAAAAACGGCCCACGAGAATTTGGCCAGAAAAGTCAAGGAGGCCTTTGTGATATGCAGCCTCGAGTTGGTTACCCATGGTGCTGCCTCACCCTCAGTCATGATAAGCCCATCAATCCACTTTATTAGACCCTCTCGCATCCCACGATCACTCGTCAAATATTCACTTGTCATCATATGGTGACGATGCTCGTATAATCCCACCTAAAAAGGTGCAGTTAATTCCGGACCATGCAAAAACATGTTCATAGTTGCCTCAGAGATATTTACATTCACTCCATGGACTTGCACCTAATCTAGTAGTTCTAGTTGCAGTGCTGACTCTTTCTTCTTCTATTTGGATGTTTCAGAGGTCACGGAGTTCAATAATGAAGCAAACTATGATTTGTAGAACTCACATGTTAAATTTCTACCATAGTGTCCCGGTTGTCTAGTCATACAATCAAATGTATGCCTCTTGAACAAGTCGTGGATCTCCGGGATGGTAGAGAAGTTACTATCAACGACTCTACTTTAAGGCACAATTGGTCTCTTGCCTATACCGCTCAACTTCTTAGATATGACAGAGTCAAAGATTTCTTTAGAATCAGGGATTGCCCATGTGGCTCTAATAACTGCAACAAGCTGACTCTTTGTCGAACAAACCTCTCAATATTGTCAGTGCTACCCTCATTATCATTGTCCGTGATGTCTATTTCCTTATCAACCCCATTCCTAGCCGCATTATCTCTGGAATTATTTGGTTCACTTTCGGAATCCCCCGAGCCATCTCCCTTCTCTTCGGACTAGGAAAGAGTGGCTACGGGTTGCTCAACTGCTTTGGCCACTCGAGACCTCATTGTTTTTGGTGAGTGTGGTTCAATGTTAGCCTCACAATGAACCTCTGAGTCACTGGAGGATCCATTTTCTGAACCTGATACCGAAGCTTCATTACCCGAATCGGACTCCAAAGGACTTGGGGAGAGGTGCAGTTGTTTGCGCCTTGTTTTTATCATTGTCCTATGAAAATAAAAATTAGTCTTTGGATACAATGAAATGATGACACTAATGAGTACTCATACTTCCCCTATGCATTTATACAATAGTGACGCTTTCCCTTAAGAATGTCGTTACTCAATATATCATTGGGAAAGGCCACTTAGTCTATAAAGAAACATAAAATATTTTTATTCTTTTTCAATATAGATTTTTTTTATGTACGGGAGGCTATACTGTCCGTGAAAGGGTTCACGGTCCATAAAAGCTTCCATGAATGGTGTTTCAATAGATGGTCATCTAGGTGTGGTTCACGAGAGGTATAACTATCTGTGATGATGTGTATGAACCGTTAATCCTATTGTGCACTGACAATTAGATAAAAATATCATCTTTCCTTCGAAAATCAACCAGCCATTTGACTTTTGCACCCTCAAATGTCAAAAATTGACTACACCCATTCGTTATACTAGCAAGCATACACTTTCAAACACAACTTATCAATTTCTACCAATTTCATGATTAGTTTGATGCCAATCCAACCAATCGACTCAAAACATACAAAAACACAAAATTGACTACACCCAATCATTTCAATTACAAGCATAAACATCTCAAGAAAAACCCATCAATTATTATACCCATTCCAAACCCTAAACTTGCAATTTCAAGTTATAATCGAAAATTTTAGGGTACTTACTTCAAAATCACTCGAAAATGGGAAGAAGGAGGACTTTTTGATGATGAATTATGCTTTGAATTATGTGCTTGATGAAATTATTTGATGTAGATTAATGAAAGTGACTTTTGGTGCTTTGGAGAAGTTATATTTTCAAAGGAAGTGGAGAGAACCACTTATTTTGGCTTGAAAGCCCTTATATAGAAAGCTAGGGTTTGGGCCAGACCGGGCCGGGTCGATTTTAATTTTACCGGCCTAGCTTTCACATACCGTGAACAAACTCATAAAGTGTTTCACGATCGGTGAACCCACTCATGATTCCATACTTAGGCAAAATATAAGAGACTTATATGGACGTTCACGTGAGGATAAATGGTCTGTTAAAGACTTAACAGACTGTAAACCCTTCCGTGAACTGTACCAGACTTTTGGCCTATTGCTATACGGTTAATCTTCCACGGATTATTTTGGTCTTCACGGACCGTACACTTGGCTGTAGAGAACTACTTCAGCTCCAATTTCCTCCTGCAAACATTCAAGACACAGTGACTCTATAAATTCAAAAAATAAAATAACAACTTGCTACTTATTACAATTACATCTTGGGTTTCCGCCCAAGTAACATAAAATTCAACGTCACGGTGCGACGCAGGTTACTTGATTACTCAGACATCATCAAGCTGGAGTTCCTCGACTATTTTAACCTCTTCTGGAACCCCTATGTACAACTTCACTCGCTTTCCATTTGCTTTGAAATGCTCACCTTTTTTATTTTCATGTTTCATTGCTCCAGACTAAAATACATGTGTTACTTTAACTGGTCCCGGCCACTTGGGCCTCAAATTTCCTGGAAATAACCTTAGCCTTGAGATGAACAGTAGCGTTAAGTCCCTAGGACTGAAATTCCTTTTCTCAATGTGTTTGTTGTAGTACAGCCTCATCCTCTCTTTGTAGAGATTAGACCTCTCATAGGCTCTCAGTCGAAACTCATCCATCTCATTTATTTTCTCAAAACTCACATTAGCCGTTTCACTCCAATTCAAGTTTAGCTTCTTCACTGCCCACCAAAATATTATACTCCAGTTCCACAGGTAGATAACATGCCTTTCCAAACAATAATTGATATGGTGACATACTAATGGGTGTCTTGAAAGTTGTCTGGTATGCCCATAGTGAATCATCTAACTTTCTTGCCCAGTCAGTCCTATTGGAATTTACAGTCTCCACCAATATGGACTTTATTTCTCGATTGGACACCTCTACTTGCCCACTCGAATGTGGATGGTATAGGGTTATCACTTTATGTTATTTCACACCGTATTTAGCCAGTACTGTGTTGAACACTTTGTTGCAGAAATGTGAACCTTCATCACTAATAATCTCCTTAGGTGTCCCAAATCTAGAGAAAATATTTTTCTTTAAGAGCCCAGCAACACTCTTACCATCATTATCTTACAATGCTACTGCTTCTACCCATTTGGAGACGTAATATATCGCCACTAAGATGTACTTCTGCCTATAAGAACTCACAAACAGCCCCATAAATTCGATGCCCCATAATAAAATAATTCCACTTCCAAGATAGGAGTCATAGGCAACTCATGAAATCTAGATATGGCACATTGCCTTTGACACGTATCACAACCTTTCACCAGATCAAATGCATCTTGATGAATAGTGGGCCAATAATAACAGCTTTGGAACACCTTGTGAGCAGTGCGAGCTCCCCTATGGTGCCCACCGATTGGAGAAGAGTGACATTCTTCCATAATACTCAACATCTCAGGTTTCGGTACACAACGCTTGATTACATTATCAACACCAACTGTGTACAAGTACGGCTCATCCCAAAATTATTTTCCCACATCATGCAAGAACTATTTTCTTTGTTGAAAAGTCAAATCCTCGGGCATCAACTCACTAACAAGATAATTGGCAAAGTCAACAAACCAAGGAATAAGATCAAGAGTAGCGGCTAATACCTGCTCATCTGGAAATGAGTCTTCAATATCAAGCACAACTTTCTCCTTCTTTTCTACTTCTAATCAAGATAAGTGATCTACTACTTGGTTCGCACTACCCCTTCGGTCTTCAATCTCAAAGCAAATTCATGTAACAAGAGTACCTATCTAATAAACCCAGTTGTTCATCTTTATTCGCCATTAGATATATCAATGCTGAGTGGTCGGTGTGCACTATCACTTTTGTACCCAAAAGGTACGCTCTGAACTTTTCAAAGGCATATACAACTACCATCAACTCTTGTTCTGTGAAAATATAACTCTTTTGAGCTCCATTCAATGCCTTGCTTGCATAGTATATCAGGTGAAAAATCTTATTTTTCTTTTTGCCCATCACAGCCCCCAAAGAAACATAACTAGCATCACATATTACCTCAAATGGTTCAGAACAATCTATGGCAATAATACCTGGAGCTGAAATTAGTTTTTCCTCTAGGCATTCAAACGCTTTCATACATGCCTCATCAAATGTAAACTTTATCTCCTTTTCTAATAGCTTGCACAAAGGGTGTGCAATCTTGGAGAAGTCTTTGATATACCTCCAATAGAAACATGCGTGCCCCAAGAAACTATGGATTCTTTTTACAGAAATAGGTGGTGGCAGCTTCTCAATGATTTCAATCTTTGCGTTGTCCAGCTCAAACCTTTCTCAAAGTCCTTGTGGCCAGCACTATGCCTTCTTTGATAATGAAATGAAACTTTTCCTAGTTAAGAACCTAGTTTGCATATTCGCATCTCTGTAGTGCCCCTAAGATTTAACAAACAATCATAAGAAGTATCAGCTACCATAGAAAAGTCATCCATAAATACCTCCAAGGTGTCTTCAACCATATCTGAGAAAATGGACATCATACATTTCTGGAAAGTAGCAGGATCATTACACAATCCAAATGGCATACGTTTGCACGCAAAGGTACCATACATACATGTAAAAGTAGTAATAGCAATTTGGTTGTAACTAGAGTACCTATCCAAGAAATAATACCAGTCTCTCCCTACGAATTTGTCTTACATCTGGTTCATGCAAGGCATTGAAAAATGGTCTTTCAAGGTCCATTTGTTCAACTTTTGGTATTCCATGCAAACTCGCCAACCTGTGACTGGACTTTGTGGGATCAACTCATTTTTAGCATTCGCTACAACTTTCATTCCACCCTTCTTAGGTACACATTGCACTTGGTTGACCCAATCACTATCAGAAATGAGATATACCACACTTGCATCCAACCATTTGATAATCTCTTTCTTCATCACCTCTTACATTGGTGGGTTCAATCTCTTTTGGTGCTCTATGCTCGGGCTGCAGTCCTCCTCCAACTAGTTTTTGTAAGTGTAAATACCAGGAGGTATGCAATTGATATCAGCAATGGTCCAACCGATTGCCCTTTTGAATCTCTCTAGTACTATCATAAGTGCTTGAACTTGCTCATCACTCAAATCTATCGTCACAATAACTGGAAAAGTGTTATTTTCACCCAGAAATACATACCTCACAGGGCCAAGCAATTGTTTCAACTTGAGTACATGTGGCTCCTCAATGGATGGCTTGGGTGGAGGAGTTGGCATGTTTCTCGAGTCCAGATCAATCTTCTTAGGTGCATATCAATGTGACCCAATTCCTTTTGAAACATTTGTCGTATCTGTAAAATCACTTATGAGATCCTCTTCAAAGTTCATAATAACATAGTCTAAAGTCTCAACTACCAATATTTTCTCAATAGACACTTCTACAACCTCTTCTTCTACTACGTCAACAACTAACAACACACTCATATCTCGTGGCTGTTTCATTGATTTTCAAACATTAAACTTCACTTATTCATCATTCACCCTGAACCTCAATTCTCCACTCTCCATATCAACAAGTTCTCTGCCTGTGGCCAAATATGGCCTCCCCAAAATTATGGGGACTTTGAAATCAACTTCACAATCCAAAATAACAAAATCAGCCGGAAAAATTAAGTTTTCAACTTTTACTAGCACATCACAAAGAATTCCCACATGTCGTTAGCTTACATGTCCGCCATCAATAAATCATGGAAATTGGTTTGGGGTCTGCTAAACCCAACTGCTTATAAATGGTCTGTGGCATCAGGTTAATACTGGATCCCAAGTCACACAATGCCTTAGCAAAATTTCATGATCCAATAGTGCATGGGATGGTGAAAGCTTCAGTATCCTCTTTCTTCTGCATAATTGACCGTGTAGAAATGATGCTACAATGGAGAAAATTTCCTTCCACTTAAAAATTTTCCAATCTCTTCTTTCTAACAAAATCCTTCATGAATTTTGTGTATCCCGACATTTTTTCCAAGGCTTTCACTAAAGGAATGTTAAAAGAGAGCTGTTGAAGCATAGATAAAAAAATTACAAATTTACCTTCTTCAACTCAGTAAGTTTGGATTGCTTCTATGGAACTCATCTACGGTCCGTAGAAATTCCCAACACCCGTCTTGGATAATGGTAGATCAAGTTACTGGGACTTTAAATTTTCCAAAACTCGACCCACTTTCTTTGGATGTACTCTACGGTCCGTAGAAGCATCTATGACCCATAGAATGGATCTGTAGAACACAACCAGTAACTAAAAAGGTGAAAATTTTTATTTTCCAAATTTTGAGGCGTTACACCAAGGCAAGACAAGATGCTTCGGGGGGGGGGGGGGAGACAAACTATTGCTCACCATCGGTTGGACAGTCTATGTGCCTAATTTTGGAACTATTAGGTGGCAGATCATAAAGGAAAGCCACGACATGTTGTGGGCAGGGCATCCAGGGTAGCAGCGTACTAGAGCATTAATAGAGGAAATCTATTATTAGCCACGTATGCGGGATGATATTGAGTGTTACGTGCAAACCTTTCTTTTGTGCCAACAAGATAAGGTAGAGCAATGGTAACCTGGAAGACTATTCGAACCATTACCCGTAGCAAAGCGTCGATGGGAGAGTGTAACCATGAACTTCATCACTTGCTTGCCAAAGACCGACGAGTATTGGACGATCATGGTCGTGGTGGACAGATTCTAGAAGTATGCTAGCGTCATGCCCGCCACATCCAGTTGCACTACGAAAGAGGTTGTCGGACTATTATTCAAGAACATGGTGAATTTTTTGAGGTTTTCCAAGACATATCATCAGCGATCGAGATCCCCACTTCATTGGAAACTTTTGAGGAAGTTGGTCGATATATTTGGCACGGAGCTGCACTTTTTAACTAGTTTCCATCCATAGAAGGATGGCCAGACGGAGCGAGTCAATGTCTTCCTAGATTTCTACTTAAGGAATTATGTGAGTGTGCACCAGAAGGACTGGGCAAGGCTCTTAAACATGACACAATTTTCTTATAACTTGCAGTGGAGTGAGTCCACAGGGCGCACACACTTTGAGTTGGCCAAAGGCCAACAACCCCGAACTCCACATTCGCTACCAACCGAATTCCAAGGGAAGAGTTTGGGAGCTTACCACCACGCCAAGGGATGAGAGGAACTACTCGACACTGCTAAGTCCTACTTGGACAAAGTAGCAAGGAAGATGAAGAAGTTTGCTGACCGCAAGCTCCATCCCACAGACTATAAGGTTGGAGACATGGTCTTAGTGAAGTTCAATCCAAGACAATTCAAGGTACTACGAGGCATACACGAAAACTTAGTGGGTAAGTATGAGGGCCCGTTCAGAATCATTGCTAAGGTGGGAAAGATATATTATAAGGTAGACTTTCCACCTCATTTTATGATTCATCTAGTCTTCCATGTCAGTGTACTAAAGTCATACAATGAAGACAAGGATGATCCGAGCAGGATTCAATCAAATCGGGCACCAATTACCATCACTGCCTCACACGGTTGAGAAATTGAGGCTATTATTGACTATCAAGCAAAGAGGAAATAGAGGCAACAAGCCACTTCCATGTTTCTTATTCATTATAAGGGACAGTCTCCGGAAGAAGCTACATGGGAATGATATGAATCCTTGTGGCAATTCAAATACAAAATTTGGGAGTTCATGCAGCAATAATGCACCGCGGTCATTGCAACATCGGGTGGGGGAAGTGTCATGATCCACCACTTTGTCATACCACTTAGGCATAAAAATTAAAGCATAAGTGAGCTAGCTTTAGTGGGAAGAATCTAGAGTCTTGGATATGATTGGAGAAGACTCTAGAATACTCCAGAAAAATTCTTGGAGGGCCTTAAAAATCTCTAGACTTGTAGAGAATTCTAGAAGAGGGGCTTATTTGTAAATATGTAGGGACTTGTGTAGCAATTTTATTTGCACTTAGCCCCTAGGTGTGTAGTATAAATAGAGGGGCATTCATTTGTAAACAAACCAAGCAAGAGAAGCAATCTTAAGCAATACAAAATCCTCCTTTAGAAACTCTATTGTGTCTTTCTTTATTATGTTAGCGATCTAAGTTTGAAAAATCTTAGTTGAAATTACAAGATCGTTAAAGAATTGTGAGTAAGTTGTCGAGTACCACACAGAGTGTTTATTTGGAATCTAAGTTTGTGACACTAAGGTGCATACATCAATTAGATTCTAACTCGAATATAATTTTTTGAACCTATATTTTTTTCCTTCATATCATACCCTCTCATTTAGTTATGCATACTTTTTCAGGTGATCCTGAGCTCAACAAAGTCACAGGTGAATATAGTTTTTCAAATAATCTTAATCATGTTTTGGACGACAATAACGTCAATCTTGGCACAAAACTTTTGATAAGAGATAAAAATTGTGGAAACTATCTTATCAAGCGAGGAATACCTAGAAGTATCAAATTTCGTTCAATCAGCAACCTCTATAAGGTAATTCATATTCCTTATGGCTATTATATTTTCTTATGTTCACATTAAGTATCATTGAACAACATTATGCTTCTTCTTTAGTTTTGATCCTTAAATATTTGACAAAACACAAGAAATTGTTAAATTTATTTTTGATTATATCTCATAAAGTTATTTGCATTTTCACAGTGTACTACCAGGCTTTGACCAGTTGAATATGAATATAATTAGAATCTTCGGAGGGGAAACAATTCATGAGAAGATTCCAATATGAATCACTTAAAAAAGAAGACTCAAATAACAAAAAAAATTCCAGTGGTAAGAGTAAATGCAGAGAAAATCAAAAAGGCAAGGGAGAAAAGGATGATACGACTTAATTCTTCCACCTCCAAAGTTTTATTTTAATCATTTCTTTGAATGTTGAATTCTAACAATTTATTTAAAAATTCAAATTTAGGTCACCTTATAAACCTTGTCAATTGCTTCTTCAGTTGTATGTTCTTCATTAGTTACCTTTTACAAAATGTTTATTTTCAAAATTTGTTAGCTAGAATGGTGTATTCTCTCTCGAGGAATTCTTTTTATTAATGCTCAATGGTAATACCAAATTAATAAATATGAGATCACTTTATAGAATAAGAATATTTTAAATCAAACCCCAAACCATAAAGGACTATTTTAGGCCTTTTCTCTTCTAGCGATCTCCTCTCTTTATCAGGTTTTTATAGACGCATTCAGAATTTGAAGTTAATAAATTTCTACATCAATCTCAAGTTAATACCACAATAATAAATGAGTTAAGTGGGTGCCAAAAATTTTGGACTTATTGCACACTACTAGAAAGAAATGTTTTTTCCACTGCAAATCAATCGGACTTACTAAAATAAGTTGTAGGTCTTCTTTTCTGCATTAGAGCATCTTCTATGTCAGTGTTGCCTCAATTTATACAATAATCTTCTGAGTATAATCAGGCAGGACCAGCGGAGGTCTTTGACCAAGCACTAGGCAATTTCTTTTCAATTGTTCTAAACTTTTAGATACATGTTGTTGCTGGTGGGAGGTGATAAATATCAAGTGGAATAAAATTTGAACTTCTAATCCAGTAGTGAGTTGGCCATCAATGTGAGTTATCATCTAGTTGCAAAATAGAACTAAAAGTCTTCATTTCAGGGCACCTTGTATAGCCATACAATCCACCACATATGTATCATCCATCTCCCTTTGTAGTCTGCGCCTTCCTCTCGGTATAGTTCTAACGTCCAAACTGCTTGCCATCTGACTTGTAGGAGACGTGTTGCTTGGGATCTCGATGTTTCTACTTTCCCCTTTCATGATCTTCCTCACCTTTGATGTGGCTAGTTCTCATTTCCTTGCCTTCTTATTTTCATGCTTTTCATGCCTGAAGTCGGTTAAAGCTTCGGACTACGTGATGGCCTCATCGATGGTCCTGACTTATCGTCGTTCTAACACCAGCTTGGCCCAATTTTGCAATCCTTCCATGAAGCGGAACAACATATCTTTATCTATGAGGTTGGGAATTTGAAGCATGAGGGTGGTGAACTCATTCTTGTATGCTTGTATCCTACCCGTCTGCGTAAGCTCCCTAAATTTGCATTTTTCCTCATATATGACGTTTTTAGAAAATAAGTCCTTCTTGAACTCTTCTCGGAATGAATCCCAAGTGTTGATGGTGCAAAGTCCCTTCCCTATATTGGACTCCGTATAGCACTCGACAACTTACGATCTTGTAAGCTCAATAAGCCTTTTCAAACTTAGATCGCTAAAAGAATGAAGAAATACACAAGAGAGTTTTGAAAGGAGGTTTTTGTATTGCTTGAAGATTGCTTGCTCTTGCTTTGTTCGTTTACAAACGAATTCCCCTGTATTTATCCTACACACTTTGGAGCTAAAGTGCAAATAAAAATTCTAGACAAGTCCCTACATTTGTACAAATAGGCCCCTCTTCTAGAATTCTCTACAAGTCTAGAGATTTCTAAGGCCTTCCAAGAATTCTTCTCGAGTATTCTAGAATCTTTTCCAAACCTCTCCAAGACTCTAGATTCTTCCCACCAAGGCTAGATCATTTATTCTTTAATTTTTATGCATAAGTGGTATGACAAAGTGATGGGTCATGACATTAGTCTACAACTCTTCTCTATGTCATTTAGTTACGAAGTTTCTATCCTAAAAGAAATATCCTTCTTTTTTCATGGATCAGACGGGATAATGAGAACATGACTATGTATCCACGAAATTAAAATTTAGAATCCACCTCTAATTTTTCATCCATAAATAAATAAATAATATAAGTATCAATTGTAAGATGTAAAATTCTTAAAGTACCAGTGATGTCTTCTTGTTTTGTTGGTCAGGTAGTTTCTCTTGGATAAAATCTTCTTTGTCCTTTGTTGTTTTACTTTCATTATGTTCTTCAAATATGTCGTTGTAACACCCAAAAAATTTCTAAGTTAAGACCCAAACTATTCTTTATTTATTTTTAGGGTCATATCGGGTGATTCTTAAATTGCCCATATGTATAAAGATAAATTATTTAGTGTGGGAATGATTTTGGATATCAATTAAGGTCACTAAAAAACTCCTAGCACAAAGTTGAGTTCAAAGTTTCCTTACCGATTAAGTTTTGATGTAAGATTCTACTTAGGTCAACTTCAAACTACCATATCTCTTAGAATATGAAGAGTTAAGTGGTCCATAACCTCTCAAATTAAAGGTATTTGAATCCTCTTTCCAACGCCACCAATTTCGCGTCAATCCAATTTCTTAGTAAAAAATTATGACCATTTTAGTAACTGATACAGTGCAGTGACGAATTAGCCGACGGGAAAACATAAAAAAAGGTATTTTTGTCTTTTTTACCTCCAAGAAAACCCTAAACAAATTTCTTGACTAATATAAGGCTCAAAATAATCATATTTTCATCTTTTAATCCATCATTCTCTTCTCTCTCAAACCCTAGGGAAAAACCCTAAGAAAATATCAAAGTAGAAGACTTCATTCTAGATTCTTTCAATCTTTTTCAATATTCTTCTTCCAAGTAAGTCCTTCTCCAAGAATTTCATTCTTTCTAACTCAAATTCCTTCATAAAATTATGAATCACTAATGAAAATCATAATTCTTCTTCATAGAGATTTCAAGAAACTAATTCAAGAATCTCAAGAAAAGGTTTTCTTGATTGTTCTCCTTCAAGCGAGGGTTTCAAGGCTTCTAATCAAGTTCTTTTTCAATATTCTTCAATAACCTTATTCTTCCAGGTATGTAAGGCTATCATAGTGTTGGAATAGTTCGTCTTCACGCCCTACATCTACTTTCAAATCAGTAAAAGAGAAATCTAGGATTCTACCCCTAGATTTGAGTATTCTTGAGATGAGTTGATTTTGAGTTCTCGATCTTTTTTTTGAAATTCTATTCCTTATTATTGAATTGCTATATGTTATGCATTGAGATCCTTGAGTTGATTTGTTCATGTCTATAATTCAGCATGAACCCTATTTTGAGTTATAAATCTTAAGAAGTTTTTCAAAGCCAACACTTGAGTTTTAAACTGAGTTTTTGAGGAAGTAAAGATGAGTTTTGAGAAAAAGTGTAAAGGTTCTATTTCATAAAGACTTAAGAATTTCTAATGTTATTTTATTCATATATATATATATACATATATATACCTATGTTTATTATTGGACTTGAAAGATAAGTTCATAAGTGCATGTTTTCAAGAAGGTAAACACGTCTCATGTTTTGAAAAGTATTTCAAGTAATGTAAGAAGTATATTCTTTGTAATGGGTGAATTGAGCACAAAGTTATATTAATTATTGTAAAAATAGTATCGAGCACCGAGTTGGGTTAGAGTCTTTTATGATTCGGAAGTCCCATAGAACTACGTAGCCTATGTAGGATATGATAGGATTGATTCTTCATGCGACTCCTCCCTTCCTCTGAGAAGGCTAATTAGATGGATCCATAGTCACGATATCATCCTATACCCCCGGCAGGGTATAGTATGGGCCCTTGCAATGTGTGGTGGGACGTTGTATTATTGCCAAGCTCATGGTAATGGTTGTCGGTTAGAGAAACTCTCCACAAGTAAAGTATATTATTTTCATGTTGCTTTAATTGTATATTTTATTATAAATCATAAATGGTTTTCACTTCATGTTCATGTATTGATTCAGTTGAGTTGCTTTCAGTCATTTAGTCCAGTTATTTGTTTACTCAACCATATTACATACTCGTATATTCTATGTACTAATGTCATTCGACCTGCATCATTTTATGTTGCAGATATAGGTGTTTATGATTATCAACAGGTGCTTCGTTGAGATCATTCTACACTCCAGTTAGCTTTGGTGAGCCTCCTTGTATTCCAGAGGACTTCAAAGTTACTTTTCAGTTAGTAGTTTTGAGGTGTCGTAGCTCTTGTCCCGACATCCTTCCTTAATAGTAGAGGCTTCATAGATAGACAGTTTTGAGGAGTCTTTCAGTTTGAGATATTTTATTTAAAACTTATGTTTCATTCTCAGTATATTCAATTAAATTTTGCGATTTAGTAAAGTTTTTTTAAATGTTTCTTTCAATTTGATGCTTATGTATGCTTGAGTTAGCCTTCCGCTTATATTCAGCCAGGATGAGGGTTCGCTTGTAATTAGTTGTGTGAAGGATAGAGAAGAGGATTGATATTCCTTATTCTGATAGTGATGGTGTTTTTATTCCATCTAAGGTTATAAATATGGAGGATCAAGGAGATAAAGTTTTACGATAAGTAATAAGTCAGTTTCCTAGTAATAATGCATGAAAGTTAAGTTGGTAGAAGTGACAAGAGAATGAGGAATTCTTATAAGGGTTAGTTAGTAGGGAAATTTAAAAATATAAAAGATAGTAAGAGTAACTCTTTTCCTTTCCATCCTCAGTTTAACCATCATTCGAGGACGAATGATCCCAAGGGGGAGATATTGTAACACCCCAAAAGTTTCTAAGTTAAGACCCAGATAATTCTTCATTTACTTGTAGGGTCATATCGGATGATTCTTAAATTGCCCATATGTATAAAAGTAAATTCTTTAGTGTGGGAATGATTTTGGATATCAATTAAGATCACTAAAAAACTCCTAGCCCAAAGTTGAGTTGAAAGTTTCCTTACCGATTAAGTTTTGATGTAAGATTCTACTTAGGTCAACTTCAAACTATCATATCTCTTAGAATATAAAGAGTTATGTGGCCTATAACCTATCAAATTAAAGGTATTTGAATCATCTTTCCAACGCCACCAATTTCGCGTCAATCCAATTTCTGAGTAAAAATTTATGACCATTTTAGTAACTGATACAGTGCAGTGACGAATTAGCCGACGGAAAAACATTAAAAAGAGTCTTTTTGTCTTTTTACCTCCAAGAAAACCATAAACGAATTTCTTGACTAATATAAGGATCAAAACAATCAAATTTTCATCTTTTAATCCATCATTCTCTTCTCTCTCTAACCCTAGGGCAAAACCCTAAGCAAAAATTAAAGTAGAAGACTTCATTCAACATTCTTTCAATCTTTTTCAAGATTTTTCTTCCAAGTAAGTCCTTCTCCAAGAATTTCATTCTTTCCAACTCAAATTCCTCCATACAATTATGAATCACTAATGAAAATCATAATTCTTGGTCATAGAGATTTCAAAAAACTAATTCAAGAATCTCAAAAAAAGGTTTTCTTGATTGTTCTCCTTCAAGCTAGGGTTTCAAGGCTTCTAATCAAGTTCTTTTTCAAGATTCATCAAGAACCTTGTTCTTCCAGGTATGTCAGACTACCATAGTGTTAGACTAGTTCGTCCTCATGCCCTACATCTACTTTCAAATTAGTAAAATAAAAATCTAGGATTCTACCCCTAGATTTGAGTATTCTTGAGATGAGTTGATTTTGAGTTCTCGATCTTTTTTTAAAATTCTATTCCTTATTATTGAACTGCTATATGTTATGCATTGAGATCCTTGAGTTGATTTGTTCATGTGTATAATTCCACATGAACCCTATTTTGAATTATAAATCTTGAGAAGCTTTTCAAAGCCAACACTTGAGTTTTAAACTGAGTTTTTGAGGAAGTAAAGATGAGTTTTGAGAAAAAGTTTAAAGGTTTTATTTCATAAAGACTTAAGAATTTCTAATGTTATTTTATTCATATATATATATATATATATATATATGTATGTACCTATGTTGATTATTGGACTTGAAAGATAAGTTCATAAGTGCATATTTTCAAGAAGGTAAACACGTCTCATGTTTTGAAAAGTATTTCAAGTAATGTAAGAAGTCCATTCTTTGTAATGGACTAATTGAGCAAAAAGTTATATTAATTATTTTGGGAGTAGTATCGAGCACCGAGTTGGGTTAGAGTCTTTTATGATTTGGAAGTCCCATAGAACTACGTAGCCAGCGTAGGATAGGATAACATTGATTTTTCATGCGACTCCTCACTGCCTCTGAGAAGGCTAATTAGATGGATCCATAGTCACAATATCATCATATACCCCCGACAAGGTATAGGATGGGCCCTTGCAACGTGCGGTGGGACGTTGTATCATTGCAAAGCTTATGGTAATGGTTGTTGGTTAGAGAAACTCCCCACAAGTAAAGTATATTATTTTCATGCTGCTTTCATTGTATATTTTATTGTAAAGCTTAAATGGTTTTCACTTATGTTCATGTATTGATTCAGTTGAGTTGCTTACAGTCATTCAGTCCAGTTATTTGTTTACTCAGCCATATTAAATACTCGTACATTCCATGTACTGATGTCATTCGACCTGCATCCTTTTATGATGCAGATATAAGTGTTCATGATTATCAACAGGTGCTTCGTTGAGATCATTCTACACTCCAGTTAGCTTTGGTGAACTTCCTAGTATGCCAAAGGACTTTACAGTTACTTTCCAGTTTGTAGTTTTGAGGTGTCGTGGGTCTTGTCCCTACATCCTTCCTTAATAGTAGAGGCTTCATAGATAGACAGTTTTGAGGAGTCTTTCAGTTTGAGATGTTTTATTTAAAACTTATGTTTCATACTCAATATATTCAATTAAATTTTGAGATTCACTCTAGTGTTTTTAAACATTTCTTTCAATTTGATGCTTATGTATGCTTGAGTTAGTCTTCTGCTTGTAGTCAGTATGGATGAGTATTCGCTTGGGGATCAGCAACGGTTCTTGAGTGCCGGCCACGTCTAGGGTGTAGGCTCGGGTCGCGACACTCGTTTTGTATTATCACCTATAAATTCACTTTGTTATTTTAAAAATGATTGAAAAAGAAATATTTATTGTCGAATACAATGAGCAAGCTCAACAAAATTCACGTCAGCAAAAAGTAAAATCTTTCTCTCAAAATTAATAGTTTAAAGTTGACAACAAATTAGAAAATTCCCTAAATTAAGTTAAAGACATAAGTCATGATTAATTAATTACCTCGTATAGATCAAAAAGGGATCTAAACATTGTACTCTCTGGTACTATTCCCTTATTTAAATTACCCTCTTCTTCTTTATTCTCTTTCGTCGAAAGATTTAATCTATTATCAATGTTTTCCTCCATTAAGGTATGATCAAACTCACCTAGAAAATCATGCATAACCAAATGAAAATAAAATGATTAATAGTATATACGTCAATTGTAAGATGTTTAAATAAATTATTAATTACGTATCATAAATAATTAGTTACATACCATGAATAAAATTAATTAAAAATTTAGGATTCATCTCCATCCCCACATCAAAATAATTTGAAAGAAGTAATATAAGTCAACTGTAAAATGTTAATTTCTCGAATATTGTTGATACCTTGTTGTTGTTGTTGTTGTGTTTCAAGTGGTTCCTTCTCGAAAGAACTCTGTTGCTTTTTTCCTTTTTACTTTCACTACATTTTTTAGATCTCTCATTCTGTATCATCTTCTTACAACTTTTCTCTTCATTTTCTTCGAGTGACTGAAAGTAGAAAATTTATTGTGTAATAAATAGGCCACGATCTCAAGCTATACTACCGTCGATCTACCTTTCAAGTACCTTGGCATACCATTGTCTACTAAAAAGTTGACCCTATAACAATGAAAATCTCTTACAAATAAAATTGTCAAAAAGATCTCTTATTGGACTGCTAAAAAGCTACTCTAGATAGGGACATAATTAGGTAAACAAAAGATATGAAAATTACCATAGCAATGAAGTCAATAAGATTGAAACTATTCACTATACTTTGTGGTACTCCTTATTGCGCATGGTTGTGTACATCTTTTCTTTCTTTGATCGAAAGTTTTGAATTATGCTCTTTGTTTTTTTTTATTTGTCCAGCTTGCATATTGCTCTCCCTTAAAAAATATTAGTTAATCATTTATTTTACCAAATAAATTTTATTAATGATATTTGAAAGTTAAAATTCGTGCACTAGTAATTGAATTAATTTAAAAAATAATTACTTAATAAGAGTAAAAATAAAAGAATAATTAAAATAAAACAATGATAAGATGTAGAATAAGTTTACTATGCGTCCTCTTCTTTTGATAAAATTACAACTGGATAAATATTATGGAATAAAAAGGATATATTTTTTTTAAAATTATCGTTGTGCTTTACTTAAATCAAACTTTAACTAGATTAAGATTAGGGGTGACAAAATTAAATATATCTCGCTTAACCCGTCCAACCCATTTAGCTTAACCCATTTCAATCTAACTCAATTCAACCCATTAAAAAATGAGTTGATATGTAATCCAAATTGACTTAAAATCTTGTCAAAATATTTTTAATTTTAAATTTGTTTTTGATATGTTACATATAGCCACAGTAAAAAATAATTATTAGGTACTAAAATATTTAAAAAGAACAAATAATTAAAATTTAGTAAAAAATGGATTGGATCTTGACCCGTTTCATAATTCATTATCTGACCCATTTTGATCCAAGACAATTTAGATTGGGTTGGTTCTTGACCCATTATGACATGCCCAAAATTGATTCAACCAGTCCAATTATCACCCTTAATTGAGATATACTCATACAAAATTATGGATTAAATAAACTCCATAAAACATAAAAGGCGAAATGGTCTGATGGACCCTTGTACTTGTATGAGTTTGTATTCTGGACCCTTCTACTCAGCTATTTGTCAAGTGAACCCTCAAACTCAATTAAAATAAGATATTTGAACCCCCTCCAACTATGTGTGTAAGCTCACTCTCCCTTACATAAATGACATGTCATATCCACATCAGATATATTAATGCCATGTCACAATTATTTCATAAATATTTTAAAATTATTAACTAAAAATGTTACTCCATAAAAGATAAAAGAAAAAAAATAAAAAGTTTTCTATTTTAAAAAATAAAATAAAATAGGTATTTCTCTCACCTTTCCTCCACCTCCCTCAACCCACAGCCACCATTAACACCATCTCCACTCTTCTTAATTTTTTTCTTCTTCAGGTCGTCATTGTCTATAGCCGTGACGAAGCTCTTCAAGTTCTTAAAAATTATAGTTCGATTCTTTCTCAGTTTTCATCATTCACAACTCTCATTCATATATTTTTTTACCAACGTCTACATCCACCTTTTGAACCACCATAAATTCCTTTTCTCCGCATCAATGAATCATCATTAAAATACCTCAATATATCATAATATTTATACACAATTTTACATAATACATTTCACCTAATTTTACAAAGACAACCAACAATCTCTTTTCATCCTTCAAGACTATCGAATCTTTCTCACCTTATGGGTTATAAATTACAAGAAAAATGAAAAGACAACACAGATCTACAACAATACCACATTTTTGTTTCTCTAAAGAGAAAGAAAATATGAAAAAAATGAAAGAGAAAAAAGAAATTGAACCGGCTGGGAAGGGGAAAAAGTGAGAAATGAGGTTTGGATGGGGAAGAAGGTACTGGTAATTAGAAAGAGAAAAATAAATGGGTGGGGTGGGAAAAGAAGAAACAAGTGAAAAAATAAATTATATTCATTTTCTTATTTTTAGTCTTTTTTTAAAAAATATTATTATTATTAGTCTAATTTTTTATATTCACGCTCCTTTAACGCGTGAAATCACGTGTTTGTGCCAACTTAACAATTAAGTTGCCACATAAGCTTGGTCAATGGTCAGAAGGGCTTAAAATATTGAGTTTCATTAAGTTTAAGGGTTCAGTTGACAAATGATTAAGCAGAAGGGTCCATAATACAAACTCATATAAGTATAAGGGTCCACCAGACCATTTAGAGAACATAAAACAATCAAAATCTAGGACTGAACGTAGCAAATTATTTCAACCACTAATTCAAGGAAATCAAAAAAGTGAAACAAAAATCTTACAAAAGCAAGAAGAATCACATCTCTATGTGTGTGTGAGAGAGAGAGAGAGAGTGTGCGTGCGTGTGTGCGCGAGTGTTTGTGCGTGTGTGTGAGAGAGAGAGAACACACAGGCAAAACAAATATTAATTAAGCGAATGAGATTCGAATAGAATCAAATTCACCATCAATAATTTGAGTCCTTCTTAGTAAGAGACTTAATGAACAAATCTAAATTGAATAAAATGAAGAAGCATATTGGTACCCTCTTCTTCACGTTTATATTCCACTTGGCAGATGAGTTATCAACTCTATACTTAGATTGAATGAAGAAGTAAAATCGTGTTTACCTTACGGGTTCAATTGCCTCATCTTGATCGCCAAGGTATTCTCTTGAGAAATTAAATTGAAATAATGAAGCGAGTGAGGATATCTCGCGTTTTATAGTTTACTCTTAGATTGAAATTTTCTTGCAAACTATAAGTACTCTCACCACACTTTTTGTGGAATTGGACCCCAACCTTATTGGGTTGTTATATTTTGACAACAACTACTTTATTCCCATTTGATTATATAATTTGGGCAACATCATCTTTTCAAAGTGACTGATTTTAATTTTATTTGATATTCTCTACATCTTCACATTCACACTAGTAAACTCCTCTATTCAAACAGTTCTAAAAAATTTAATGAAGATCAATCAAATTAAGGACTATTTACTTTAATAAGTACATATCTATAATTCATATATTTTGACCAAATAATTTAAATAGTTCTCACAAAGTTAATGTAATTCACTAAAAAATTTAAGTTGGCCATTAAATTGTGATAGAGGTAGAATTTATTAGTTTTCTTAGAAAAATAACAATGACTAATATACTTAATTAGTTTTTCTCTAAAAAAAAATTATTTCTACACGAAAAGGATAAATTGAATTAAATGAAGAAATCTATAAATCATTTTTTCTATCGTGTTTATCTTTGTTTTTTGACCATTGAGCTATTTTCTTAAACAACTGAATTAGATATTCTAGCATGAGGAGTAAAAAAAGAATCTAATATTTACCACTTTTTAGGAAGATTCAACAAAGTATAGATATACAAAAAAGAATTATCTTATATATATTTGTAACGGTCCAGCCCGCTTGTGGTATTGTTTGCTCTGGCCCTAGGCCCGCACGTCTTTAAAACGCGTCACTAGTTGGTAAGGCCTACTAACTTATATACTCAACACTCTATTATATTTTACTGATGTGAGACTTCTTATTTTAAGAAGGGGCATCACGTACACCCCTTCTATTGACTCAGCATCCTCGCTGAGGTTTGCCCCACCGAATGAGATTTGGCTAGACTTAACACTGATGTTTTTTCTGCCTTACTGGGATTTTCATAAACTCAGTTGAAATCTGGCCCACATCGACAAGGTTGACACATGAGTGGCTCTGATACCATTTGTAAAGGACTAGCCCGCTAGTGATATTGTCCGCTTTGGGCCTAGGCCCGCACGACTTTAAAACCCATCACTAGTTGGTAGGACCTCCTAAATTATATAACCAACATCTATCTTGTGTTTTGTCTATGTGGGACTTCTAATTTAAAGATGGAGTATCACATACACCTCACCCCCTCTATGGACTCAACGTCCTCGCTAAGACTTTCCCTACCTCATGGGATTTGCCTAGACTCAGTACTGAGGTTTGCCCTGCCTTATCACGATTTACCTCAACTCAGTTGAAATATGGTCCACATTGACAACAATGACACAAGAGTGGCTCCGATACATTTGTAATTGACCAGTCCACTAGTGATATTGTCCACTCTGGGCCTAGGCCTGCACGACTTTAAAATATGTCACTAGTTGGTAAGAACTGCTTATATATATACTCAATATCTCTCATATGTTTTGTCGATATGTGACTTCTTATCTTAAGCATGGACGTCACAATATTATCACTTCTCAACGAATTAGGAAATTGATTGAACCACATCCTAATATATATAGGTATCCCCGCTACTTCCCTTGAAAACTACATTTGTTCAGTTTCAACAATCCAAGTTTACATTTTGTTATGATAATAGTGATATTTAAGAGAAGATAAAATGACCAAAATGGTCTTTAATGTATGGGTAATGCTCTATTTTGGTCCTTAATATATTTTTGATGATTATATGATCCTTATTGTATAACAAAGGTGTTTATTTCGATCCTTCATATATTTCACTTGTTTGAAATGGTCCTTAATGTATACCAAAATGTGTTCATTTTGGTCTTTTACCCTAAATCTAAATCTTTTATATAAGAAAAATTAAATGTAACTATTGACCCTACGTGACTAACAAAATTCACCATTGTTGTCTTCTTTGTTAGCTCCAAAGAAAGAACTTCATAAAATCTAACACCATTTTCTCTACTTTCTCTAACAAATTTTATTATAATCTCTTTCCTAAAATATTATTCTATTAACCTAATACCCCTTTCTGGTTTAAGTATGAGAAAATAGTAAATTTTGATAGAGAAAGTAGAGAGAATGATGTTAGATTTCGTGGAGTTTGTCTTTAGAGTTACGAACAAGACAATAATGATGAATTTGTTAGCCATGTGTTGTCTATAGTTAAATTTAACACTCTTTTTTTTTATATATAAATTTATTATTTAAGTAGTAAGATTTAAAATAGAAAAAGTAAATATGTCCTCCACTTGAAGTGAAAGAGCTTGAATTGTGACACATATGTTAGGATGCACCTGAATCTATTGTTTAAGTTGTAGGATTTAAAACAGAAAAACTTGAGCAAATATGTTTTAAGATTGTACCAGTTATTGCATTTACATAAATTATATGTCCTCCACTTGTGTTTGTTTCCTCTTCCATCCGCATTTGTTTGATCATGTGAACCAATTGATTGTATTGCTCCTTACTAAAGTTCTGATTGACGGTAACAATATCACCATAGTTATTGTGTTTGCTTTCAAAATCCTCCATAGACAGTGTTGTGTTTCCTCTGATTTGTCCTTAAAGCCATTTTCCATGTGTGAATTGGTAATCATCAGAAAATCTTATCAATCTATAACAGTCAGTCTTCTCATGACCTTGTTTTCCATAATGTGTAACATCCTGCCTTAGAAAGAGCTAAATTTAGAAAGTGCTAAGTTGGAAATAGCTAAATTGAGAATTTTACAAGTTATGCTTAAGTTGTGAGTTTTGGGTCAACTTCAAATGACCATAACTTTCATTACAGGATAAGTTAGTGGCCCATAAGATAACAAATGAAAGGTCGTTGAATCATCTTTCCAACGCCACTGAGTTTGCTAAATTTCAAGCTTGTATGAGGGAGATATGGCCGTTTGAAGTCAACCTGTCCAGTTAAGAAAAGTTACCCGAATTAGTGAGGGGTATTTTGGTCTTTTCCTAACCCCATCAGATTTAAAACAAATTTAGTAAATATTTTGGAGTCAAATTGTAGTCATTTAAAATTTATTAAATATAAATTTATAAAATATTTTGGATTATATTAAATTCATGAATATTTTAGTCCAAATAAATATTATGGATTAATATAATTGAGTTAATTATTTAAATATAATAAATATGGATTTAATTAAAGTCCGCTCCATAAAGCCCATATGGCATGTCACTTAAATCTGATTGGCCGAAGGAAATCCTATTCCAATCACAACTTCTCTATTTTAAAACTATAAATAGGGGTCCTCATAAATCAGAAAAAGAACCAAGAATTCTAAACAAGAAGCTAGAGAAAGCTCGTGGATTAAAAGCCACAGATTTCTCTACAAGTTCAAGAATTCTAACAAGAAGCTAGAGAAAGCTCGTGGATTAAAAGTCACAGATTTCTCTATAAGTTCAAGAATTCTAACAAGAAGCTAGAGAAAGCTTGTGGATCAAAAGCCACAGATTTCTCTACAAGTTCAAAAATTCAAGATTTCAAATGTTCAAGTTCAAAAATGATCAAGATCAAGACCGTCGGATTCAAGATCAAGCTCGAAGCCCTTGGATTCAACTGGAAGTCAAGAACAAGATAAAGTTCAAGTTCAAAAATGATCAAGATCAAGATAAAGTTGAAGTTTAAGAATGATCAAGATCAAAACCGCCAGATCAAGATCAAACTCGAAGCCCTTGGATTCAACTAAAAGTCAAGATTAAGATAAAGTTCAAGTTCAAGAACGATCAAGATCAAAACCGTCGGATTCAAGATCAAGCTCGAAGCCCTTGGATTCAAATAGAAGTCAAGATCAAGATAAAGTTCAAGTTCAAGAACGATCAAGATCAAGACCACCAGATTCAAGATCAAGCTCGAAGCCCTTGAAATCAACTAGAAGTCAAGATCAAGATAAAGTTCAAGTTCAAGAACGATCAAGATCAAGACCACCAGATTCAAGATCAAGCTCGAAACCCTTGAAATCAACTAGAAGTCAAGATCAAGATAAATTTTAAGTTCAAGATCAAGATAAAGTACAAGTTCAAGATCAAGATCAAGTTCAAGTTCAAGTTCAAGATAAATTCCAATTCAAGCTCAAGAGCCCTTGAATTTATATCTGAAAAGGCGAATTCAGAGGAATCATAGAGATTGTAACACTCACACTTTGAATCAATAAAATGATTGTTGCGATAACTTTTCCGTTCTTGATTATTATTTTCTCAATGCGAATTTTATTGTCTACAAATTGGCATGCCCAGTGGGATGAAATATGCCCTTCATCTCTTCTCTCATAAATGAAATCTAAAAATCTGAAGCTGCAAAGGTGGAAGAATGAGTACTTCAAGCCTCATCTTTGAGTTTCATCGAGTCTACACTCCGACAAGCCTTGAAGCAGGGGACATTTGTAGACATTGAAATTTTGTGGGACTCTACAAGACGTTTTCAATTCGAATTGAGACTCTAGAAAGTGTGTTTAGTTTCAATTAGATTTCTTGGAGGCTACTCAACCCTAAACCCTAGTGCATGCCTATATAAAGGGTACTAAATTCTCTTAAAAGGCATCTCGAAAATTCCACCACAAATTCATGGAATATTCCTAAAGAGATCAAGATCTCGAATATTCCACAAAAGTCATGAAATATTCATATATAGGTCAAATCTAAATCATCCTAGTTCGAGAAATAAGCCACTAACGGCTCTCGAATCACAGATAAATATCTTATGAGAGAAGAATCAAGGGATGAACAGAATTGTACCCGCACTATTATCAATAAAATATTCATATTTCTTTAGATTTTATTTTTGTGGTTGATTTATTTTCCATGTGTTTAAAATTTGTTGCAAACAATAAAACGAGGGCATTTGTAGACATTGAAATTTTGTGGGACTCTACCAGACGTGTTTAATTCGAATTGAGACTCTAGAAGGTGCGTTAAGTTTCAATTAGATTTCTTGGAGGCTACTCAACCCTAAACCCTAGTGCATGCCTATATAAAGGGTACTAAATTCTCTTAAAAGGCATCTCGAAAATTCCACCACAAATTCATGGAATATTCCTAAAGAGATCAAGATCTCGAATATTCCACAAAAGTCATGAAATATTCATATATAGGTCAAATCTAAATCATCCTAGTTCGAGAAATAAGCCACTAACGGCTCTCGAATCACAGATAAATATCTTATGAGAGAAGAATCAAGGGATGAACAGAATTGTACCCGCACTATTATCAATAAAATATTCATATTTCTTTAGATTTTATTTTTGTGGTTGATTTATTTTCCATGTGTTTAAAATTTGTTGCAAACAATAAAACGAGGGCATTTGTAGACATTGAAATTTTGTGGGACTCTACCAGACGTGTTTAATTCGAATTGAGACTCTAGAAGGTGCGTTAAGTTTCAATTAGATTTCTTGGAGGCTACTCAACCCTAAACCCTAGTGCATGCCTATATAAAGGGTACTAAATTCTCTTAAAAGGCATCTCGAAAATTC